>SNQJ01S0037662.1:32390-86217 GCA_010110895.2 Picea sitchensis
ACCCCCCCTCTGCACTCCCCCGCGTGGAAGAGTGTACATACTTCTGGGGTGTAAATACTTCATGGGGTATAAACACAGCTGAAAGTAAAAGACCTATAAATCAGGAAGATAATCAGGCTCCACAACCAACAAGATCAAGCATTAAGTAATATCACCTTAAGAGAAAGAGGAGATAAGGCAGCTCGAGGTGTCTTCCAGAAGGCTATTATATCGTCATCGAAGGAATAAATATTCATCGCTTCCAGAGAAAACTAGAGGTAACATCATGTTAAAGGCATGGGAGCACAATATAGAAGAAAATAGAAAAATGGCTAAAGAGGTGAGAGATTCCTGTGAAGAAACATTTGGCCTGCTAAATAAAAAATTGTTAGATCTTGATAAGGAAAGTAGCTCTAGGACGTTGGGTAAAATCAACATAGCCAAACATCTGCTAGATATTAAGGAAAATCTGGAAAGAGACCAAGTTGAGCTCTCTCAGACAAGACAGGTCGACATTTCTCAAATAGATAAATGGTTAATAAAACCAAATCTACAACTATCGTCTATCATTATAGTAGATGGGAAAATAGGAGAAATATTGCCACAACTAGAAAAGAAGTGTTACATTTTCGAGGCAAATGACCAAACAGGACCTTCCAAGTTGATAACTCAGTTGGTAGAAAGGTGTATCAAATATATTGAACAAGGGAAAGGGAACACTTCTAGAGGCCAGTAATACAGTTGCTCATACTACCTTATTTTGGAGCTAGGAGACAAAGAAATGAAAACATCCTACCAGCAGGAGACAAAGAAAGGAAAACACCCTAGCAGCATGAGAGAAGACAAGGAATAACGCAATGAAGAGTTTCACCTTCTCATTTGTAACCGAAACCTTTAAAATGATAGAATTTCAAATGCTTAAATCTTGTATAAATATACATTTTAAGAAAGGACCAAGAGGCTGCTTTTTGTTGATTGTAAAGGAGAAAACTCTATTTATTGAGAATTAATACAAATGCAGACCAGAGATTCTACATTTTGTCTATTATGAGTTATGTGTTCTTCTATCCTTCCATATTATAGCATACTTTCATATACATTTCTTTGATGAATGTTTAAATCACAATTTAGTAAAACATCTATTGTGGTTATATTTCACTTAGTAGTCTGATAACAAACAGATTTTCCTCTGTATTTATTGTTAGCAAATACAAGACCTGTATGTTACTTAGATACTATATTTTATACTTCATTGAAGGTTACATCATTTCACTTTCTTCTTCTATTACAAAGTAAGATTCCTCAGTAATTGATGCCTTGCTTTGATTAGCAGCTTTATGTTTTCTTTCAATTCTTTCAATATTTCAAATTTAACTCAAATGTGAGAAACAACCTCTGAGTTGTTATAATATTAATTCAATTTAAAGAACTTTTCTCTTATAATTTCAGTGGTAAGAGGCGAACATTGAAACCTTTCCTCATTTCCTGATGTCTGACATTATACTTGAAGCCTTAGTATAAACTCAAGAACAACAAGGCCCATGAGTGGTGGTACCATGGATTGGTCACTATGGTACATGCTAGCATTACTTCCTATCTGGACTTCACACGGAAGTTAGTGGAGCTATTCGACAAAAGGGATCCAGAACTAGATTTCAGAGAGTTGTCACAACTCAGACAGGTTGATACACTGAATGCCTACATTACAAAGTTCCAGAGGCTTGCAACCACTGTGACAAATATATCTGAGAAGAGTCTAGTTATGTTATTCACTGAAGGTTTATCCGAGCCACTGCGTAGTTGGGTGAAATCCTTCAAACCCGAGACTCTACAAGATTCTATCATTAGGACACGGGACATGGAGGATGCGTTCCCAAATAACAAACATTTCTCCAATCCTTTCATTCCCTAGAAAAACAAAGATAAGAAACCTTTTGAAAAAGAGTGGACCGGAAACTTGGAGAAGATGGACGAGGAAACCCATAATGAGTTGAGAAGGAAGAAAATTATATTTAGTTGGAAAGAGCCTTGGGATCTAGGACACATGTGCATGTGGAAGGGAAATGTACACTATATAGAGGTGCACTCAGACAGTGACAAGGAATAGGAGGAAGCTACACAGGAATAGTGCAACGAGCGGGGAGACTCGAGTGATGAGCAACCTCTTATGGAGGCCAAGGGTGGGACTATCACCACTCTATCAAGCACCCCTAGATATTGCACTTTCATATTCAAAGGAGTACTATGGGGACAACAGGTCACCACTTTGATTGATTGTAGGGTGACCCACAACTTCATTGATGTAGCGTTGGTGGCCAGGAGATGCATTGCTACAGAGGACTTTGGGGGGTTCAATGTGGTAGTGGTTGATGGATTTAGTATGACATGCACACAGAATATTCTGAGGTTGGCTGTGATGTTGGTAAACTATACATTCACCAACAATTTTTATGTGGTTGATTTGGTGGACACCAATATAGTTTTGGGTGTTCAATGGCTTCATTATTTAGGGGAAATTATGATGAATTACAAGATAATGGAGATGAGACTCCATACAAAAAATGACATTAAGGTTGTTCTAAGGGGCATGTCAAATGGTAGCCCTAAGATTGTGTTAACCAAAAGGATGCAGATGTTGTTGAGTAAGAAGGACATGGTTTTTGGACAGATACCTCCAGGGAGACCACATGACAGGGGATTTGAGTACACCATTGAGTTGGAGGAGGAAGAAAAATAGGTTTCACTACTCCCTATAGGCATCCAAATAAATTCAAGGATGAAAATGAGAAGGCTATTAAGGAATTGTTGGAGATGGAACACATCAGACCTAGCTCTAGTCCATTCACTTCTTTCGTAGTGTTGGTGAAGAAGAAGGATGGCACCTTGAGGATGTGCATAGAGCCTTGAATAAGAATACCATAAAAGAGAGGTACCCCATTCCCAAGATTTATGAGATTTTGGATGAGCTTCATGGAGTCGTTTATTTTTCAAAGTTTGATCTTTGATCGAGGTATCATCGAATCAAAGTCAAAGAGTAGGATATCCACAAAATCGCTTTTAGGTGCCATTATGGACATTATGAGTTTATGGTCATGCCATTTGGGTTGACCAATGCACCAACTACATTTCAGTCCTGCATGAACCACATCTTAAATAAGCATATGAGTAAGTTCTTGTTGGTATTCTTTGATGATCTTCTTATATACAATAGGATATGGGAGGAACACTTGGAGCATATGGATGAGATTTTGAGCATCATGGAAGATCAGTCACTGTATGCCAAGGATTCAAAGTGTGATTTCGACATGACAGAGATCCTATACTTGGGTCATGTGGTTAGTGCCAAGGAGTACAAGTACATGTGGAGAAGATCTAGACCATATCGGATTGGCCACCGCCCAAGAACATTACATACTTGCGTGGATTCTTCAAGACATGCAGCTACTACTGATGGTGTGTAAAGGGTTTTTCACATTTTTTTGCACCACTCACATATCTCATGAAGAAAGGGTCATTGAAGTGGACAAAGGAATCCTATAAGACATTTGACAGATTGAAGTGATGAGCACTTGTCCATTTTTATCACTTCATGATTTCACTCAGCCTTTTGTGCTTGAGTGTGATGCTTTGGGTGAAGCATTTGGAACAATTTTGATGAAGCATAGACATGTGATAGCATATGAGAGTAGGAAAATCACAGAGTCAGAGATGCTCTATTCCATCTATGATAAGAAAATGCTCGCTATCATGCATGCTTTGGAAAAATTCAGACAATACTTGGTAGATGGAAAATTAGTGGTTAAGACTTACCACAATAGTTTGAGACACTTCTTGGGACATAAGGACTTAAATGAGAGGAAACATAAGTGGGTCAACAAATTACAAGCATATGATTTTGACATTGAGTATGTGAAAGGGAAGAAAATTGTGGTTGTTGATGCTCTCTAGGAAACCTGAGATATGTTCACTTGCAGATATTTCAGTTGATTGGAAATCTCATCTCTTGGTAGAGTATTCCAAGAATAGATTTTCTTGTGAGTTTATGGATCAAAACTTATAGGATGACAAGTACAAAGTGGTGGATGACATCATCTACTACAAGGATCACATATATTTAGTCCCTGAGCGTACATTGAAGGAGAAGATTATGAGGGCTATGCATGATGCACCTATGGTAGGCCATCCTGGGTACTTCAAAACTTACAAGAAGATCAGGGAAAGGTTCACTTGGAAGGGCCTCAAAGATGATGTATTGAGACACATGAGGGAGTGTATGACTTGTCAGCAAAACAAGTTATAGAAAACTCATCCTGTAGGGTTATTACAACCATTACCCATTCCAGAGAAGAATTGGGAAAGCATGTCAATGGATTTCATCACAGGTCTACCGAAGGTACAGGGCAGAGATTTCCTATATGTGGTGGTTAATTGGTTGACCAAGTTTGAACACTTCTTTTCCATTCTCTCAGAGTATAAGGAAACATAGGTAGCATATTTGTTCTTTAGGGAGGTATTCAGACTCCATGGGTTGTCGAAGTACATTGTCAGTGACAGGGACAACATACACAGTGCTTTTAGGTAGGATTTTTTCAAGTTGGTTGTCACAGGGTTAACTCCTAACACTAGTTATCACCCCCAAATACATGGTTAGACAAAGATCGTGAACAAGTGGCTCGAGCGGTATTTACATAACTATGTGTTTGGGCAGCAAAAAGCATTGATTAAGTGGTTGTATTTGGGAGAACATTGCTATAATACCACTTATCACATGTCCATTGGTATGACCCCATTCTAAGAATTATATGGCTATGATGCTCCTTCATTTGTTGATCTGAAATTTGGGGATAGTCGGGCCCCCAAAACCAAGGATTATATTCAGGAGAGTCAAGATGTCCTCAAGAATCTCAAGGACAATTTATAGATGGCACATAATCAACAGAATATCTATGCAGACAAGCACAGGGTCGAGCACACTTTTTAGGTGGAAGACTTGGTATTTTTAATATTACATCCCTACGGACAGTCCTCACTGAAGAAAAGTGATGCAGAAAAGATAAATCCATGCTTTTATGGCCCCTATAGTGTGATTCATAGAGTTGTTGAGGTAACTTATGAGCTTGATTTGTCGAGAGGAAGTAAGACCCACAATGTGTTTCATGTTTTGTGCCTCAAGAAGGCATTGGTACAACAGGTCACTTCTTCGGTAGAGTTACCCCCATTGGATGAGGGGGGGCAATTAGTATTGGTTCCTCGAGAGGTTTTGGAGGTACGAGAGAGAAAATTGCATAACAGGGTGATCCAAGAGTACATTATTAGGTGGAGATATTTGCCAGCAGAGGATGCCATGTGGGAAGGTGACCAAATCTTGCAACATCCAAACTTGCAATTGCTTGAGGACCACCAATCTTGGGAAGGGAGGACTGTAATGTTCCTTTCCAAATGATCACTCGAGGATTGACCTAATATCCTAAGTAATTCCTATAGGGTCAATGGAAGAAAAAGCGATTAATTAATTATTTGATGTCATCAGGGTGAACAAGTTTTTTTTTAAAAGTGACATTAAGTAATTGAATGAAAATGTGTTTTAAGTGACTTTGAGCTTATAAAGTCACTTTACTTTGTTAAAAGGGTAAAAGGATTAGCAAAATGGTGAATGAGGAATTAAAAGAAGAATGAGGGTGCCCTCTTTCATTATGCATTGTTATTTTCTAAAAACAAATTTGAAGAGTTTTTGTGGAAATTTCATGTCACTCCTCATGGGCACTTTCATACCATGCAAACCTTTCCTTTGTTTCCTCATTTTTTGGATCATGGTATTTCCCTCCAATTTGCAGTGATATCCTCAATTCACGTTTCACCTCCTTGTCATGGTTCAAATTAGACTTTCTAGTTTATGCTTCTTAAGTAAGATTGAAACATCTTAGCCCTTCTCTTGGGCTTGCCTCACCATAGCCTCATTGGAGGTTCACAAATAGAACCGATAGTGTAGAAAATTATTTGCAAAGTGGGATATAAAAGAAGTAGTGTGCCCAATAGATGAAAAGACATTGCAAAATAATGGACAAGAATGTTACAAGAAGGGGAAATGGAGAAAACATGCCAAAAGAAAACAACAATACTACGCAAACAACTTCTGCAAACATGAGAAGATCAAAGTGCAAAACCACTTGAAGCTTAACCTACATTGCATGAAAAATATGTAACGAGACAACCAAGAAATGACTTACATGGATTGAGATGTGAAACAAGAAGACGAGAACAATTATATGAAATATGAGAGGAAATGTTATGTCGAATATGTGGAAATGGGGAGGCTGAAACTTTACAATTCATTCTCCTTCAATGTGCAACATACTCCTTCTTGAGTTTCTTCATTGTTCCCATCTTTCATTTGGGATGTCCTTTCACCTTCTTATCGTCTTTATATATTGTATTCCCTGCAGTCCTATCAACTAACTTTAACTTTTAATAGACATTAATATCTAAATTAAATTAGATTAAATTTTAATTAATTATTCAATAAATTTTACCAAAAGATTTGCAAAAACATATAATTTGGAAGAATGTCATATAAGTGGAAAGGAAAAGTTAAGAGTTATTGTATATGTAATTTAACATGTAGTTTAAATGTTTTAAGAATTGGTTTTTGGGAAAGGAAACCAACATTTCTCACAAGAATCTATTTTGGATTTATGAAATTGCATATACAACATGTTAATATTGCACAATCTAATCACATTAAAGGTATTTAAGAATGCTTAATCCATTTATGTATTAAAAACAAATATTTCTTACAAGAATCTATTTTAATTTATAGAATTATATATATCACATGTTAACATTGTACAATCCAATTGTATTAAAAATATTTAAAGATACTTAATTCATTTATGCATTAAAATTATCTATTTTATCTATGCATAATCTAATTTCAATGATAACAAACCTAAAGATATATATTTAAAAAAAAACACTTTATAATCATTTTAAAACCTCTTTATTATCATTTTCTTGTCGGAATAACCCTTCCTTATTTTATTTTTTATTTTTTTCCAACAAATACACGACATAGGCTAACGTTGACAAGAAGACCTATGGTAACAAGGCGCCTTTCCCAATATGTTTTGGGATATTGTTAACATTTTAAATTTTAAAGTTTTGGGATATTGTTAACATGTTAAATGTAAAAGTGAAAGAGTAATTTGTATAAAGTATTAGAAAAAACCTTAGAAAGTCACTTTTTTATCCGATTTTACACAATAAAATCTACCTTTCTAGTAACTTCGGCGACGAACAAAATCGACGAGACAGCACAGTACGAAATGAAAACGGTCAAAATTATTCACCTCTCCGGAATTTTGAAAGCTGAGCATTTTAAATTTTAAAGTTTTGGGATATTGTTAAAAGAAAGTATATCAGAGCAAGTATTAGAAAAACCAGAAGTCACTTTATCCGATTCACACAAATCCACCCTAGGTCCGGAGGGGACGAAATGCACCTGACTAGAGCAAAAATAAAACATGCCTGAAATGACAATTATTATTCTAGAAAGTCACTTTTTTATCCGATTTTACACAATAAAATCTACCTTTCTAGTAACTTCGGCGACGAACAAAATCGACGAGACAGCACAGTACGAAATGAAAACGGTCAAAATTATTCACCTCTCCGGAATTTTGAAAGCTGAGACTGTCATTTCAAATCCGGGCAGGATTTCTGAGAAACGGATAATTTTTAGGGAAGCGAAATGGCACAGTTTGAAGATACCAAAAAAATGGGGCA
The DNA here is from genome assembly GCA_010110895.2 of Picea sitchensis. NCBI lineage: Eukaryota > Viridiplantae > Streptophyta > Pinopsida > Pinales > Pinaceae > Picea > Picea sitchensis. The sequence continues at coordinate 40,152 of SNQJ01S0037662.1, forward strand.
AGTAAATTAAGAAGATACAAAATATTAAATGGCTTAGTAAATGAGATATTCACTTGAACAGGTGCCCTACAAATAGTAAATAGATAAAAGGCTTTTGTTATTGATAGGGTTCACAAGCGATCCTGCCATAAAGAGTTAGGGAAAAAGAAAAGTTTAACCCCACTTACAACCACCAAAAAAAAATGGCCAATATATCTTGGAGAGCCAAAATGCTTATTGCTCAATTAAGAACTAATTTCCATCAACTCCGTTGTGAAATCAGAAGTTGGAAAAGACCAGAAGAAGCTTGGGAAGAAAGGGTGTGATTCTGCAACTCCTAAAAAGTGGAAACAGAAAAGCATTTCATTTTAGAGTGTGAAGCTTTCAAAGACAGCAGGGACAGTTATTATAAGTATTTTAACAGTTAACTCTTGGAAAATGGGACACTAGAGAAAGTGGGAAAGCTTATCATCAAGCTGAAAAGTGGAAACAGAAAAGCATTTCATTTTAGAGTGTGAAGCTTTCAAAGACAGCACGGACAGTTATTATAAGTATTTTAAGGGACAGTTATTATAAGTATTTTAACAGTTAACTCTTGGAAAATGGGACACTGGAGAAAGTGGGAAAGCTTATCATCAAGCTGAAAAGTGGAAACAGAAAAGCATTTCATTTTAGAGTGTGAAGCTTTCAAAGACAGCACGGACAGTTATTATAAGTATTTTAACAGCTAACTCTTGAAAAATGAGACACTGGAGAAAGTGGGAAAGCTTATCATCAAGTTGAACAGGAAAAGGACTGAAATGCAGAAATCAGTGTATGAGACCGTCTGTCCTATAAATTATTGTTAACGTCATGAACATTAAAATTTCTTGACCCCCAAATTTCAGTCATCATAATTTCCGTCACACAGTTACAGTGGCATGTAAGAGAACTGGCCAGTAGTTAAACAGTCCTTTTACAATGGCTTAATCTATATAATCTTTTTGAACTCTTCTGATTATGATCAGTCATAGTTGAGTTTCAAAAACATTTGATCCATTTTTAACAGTGTAATCACATGTATATGATAAATTGTTTTAACAGAGTATTATAAACATTGATCATATTTGACAGGCGGAGGTTTTGCCCATAAAATTCTAGCGCCGTAACGCATGAGTGTGCTCCAGTTCATGCATTTGCAGGTTCTTAGGTCCTGTAGCTTTTTGTATTACCTACATCATTTTCATCACTGACATATATGTGAATCACGAGGATATTGGCAGCCCATAACGTGATAGTGCCATTATATTGCCACTGGTTTTTTCAGTTCTAATCATTTCTAATTTGATACGAAGGCCGTCCTCAATCATTCAACCTTTTATTTGTTGGTTCAGAGATAAGATCTTGCAGCAAAAGGCTCATAATTTAAACATATCTTACTGTCTTCGGATTTTTCAAACACCTATTCAAGTTTTCCAGCATAATAGGATGGGCGCATGATTATACCAGCAGACAAAATTATATATTCAACTAGTTTAAGATTTTGAGGGGCATGAGCGGGTGGTCGCATGGTTATTCAAAATAATGATATATATATATATATATATATATATATATATATATTATTCAAAATAATGAAATATATATATATATATATATGGGGCTGGCTTGACCATCACTATTGCCATGTAAAAATTATATATTCATTCAGCTTCATATTTTCAGGGTTGTTAGGCGTGATTATGGTAATAATTTTTTTAAAATATTTATAGTAGTGGTTTAAATATTTTTTTTTGTTCTTTTATATCACTTGAGTGGGTATGATGGTTAAGAACATTTATAACTTATAACTGATAATTGATTGACTTTTTTGTTGTCTTTAATGTGTCATAATTTTTTATAATCAATTCAATACACATTACAAATTTGAAACCATCTACCATAATTTTAATAGAGCATATATTTCTTTATGAGTATGTTCACTATACTTATCTTTCAACCGAAATAAGTTCCACCGGACAAGGGAATTCTAGGCTAGGCAAGGTCAACACCGAGATGGGAATAAGCTCCACCGGGCAAGGGAATCCTAGGCTAGGCAAGGTCAACAAGAAGACACACAGTTTATGAGGATGGATTCTCTCCCAGGAGCCACTTATGCCCACTGCTCACAGACTCTCATTCCCCACATGCTTGTCCCACCCAAGGAGTATACACCTTCACTGTCACATCCTTCGGCTACTAAGCCTCGCCTCCCTTGCCTTGGGCTTCAGCAACAAGTTAGACCAGAATTCTTCGAGCTCTATGGCAACTACAAGACTCCTTCCAGGAGTTCTCACTTCCTCCACGCACTCTCTCACCTAGAGAGAGTCGCTCAAGGCCTAACAACCTACCTCTTTATAAGCATGTTCACTAATATAGTGAAACTTAGGTATAAAGTTAACCAATAAATCCTAAAAAAAAGTTGCTAGTCTCAATTAACTTTTCTAATAAAGCATATATTTCTTTATGAGCATGTTCACTAATTTGGTGAAACTTAGATATAAAGTTAACCAATGAATACTTAAAAAAAATTATTAATCGAATTAACTTTTCTAAGAAATATTTCCATCTTAGTTAAAATCATAATGATTCTTATAAAGATGCTTGTGAATGTTTTCAATCATAATATCATCTATTTTTGTAAAGAATCACAATGATTCTTAGAAAGATGTATGAGAAGGTTTTTAATCATAATATTATTATGTACAACATTTTGTAACTAGGTTATTTGTGTGTATAATATTTTGTAATTAGGTTATTTGAGCTTTGGAAGATAAGTTGGTTGGGTTATTTATTGTTGAATTAAGAGAAATAATGAAACTTTATTTTTTTGTATAGGAATAATTTTTTTGTTCTTTGGAGTTTAAATATATTTTGAGTCCATAAGAATGGATGTTTTCATTTGGTTTTTATAATTCTCTTTAATATGAAACTTATTAGGGTTAATTTTAAAGATTTAATATTCTTAAGTATTTCTAAATTATTGGAATGTTTGATTGTGTTTTGTATCAACAAGATTGATTTCTTTGAATTTTTGGCATAGACTAGTAAGAATGAAGCTTGATGGGTTTTTTATGGAGCATGCAAGGTTCAGATTTAGTAGGAAAGTTCACTTCAATAAGAAGACTTGTCATTGAATGTTCCTTATCAACTATCAGAGTTAGATCACTAATTTTGTTTTTATACTAATTATTTCTAGAACCCTAAATAGAAAGAAAGACACTCTTGTAAACAACTTCTTTGGGCTACCTCTAGGGTTCTGGAATTTCTTAGATAATTATTTGTTGATTTTTTGACATTAGTTATTAGTTACTCATCACCTTTTTAGTTGGCTTCTATTACTATCAGGTCATTTGACATGAACACACAAAAAATGACATGCAATTTTAATATGGGGGATTCACAGTGTTGACAAATATCTTATCACATTCATTCATAAAGGACATTTAAAATTGTGAAAAATAAAGTCAAAATATTGTAGGTATTGTGGGGAGATGCAAGGTAATGGGGAGTATAAAAAATGATATCTAATAAAGATAAGAGTTCTTTTTATTGGAAATATGTATTGAGAGGGGGTTCAACAAAAAGATTTTGAGAGATATTTATGAATATCTAGAGAACTTAAGAATATTCTTTAAAATGTCTAGCAAAACTTTCATCCCTAAATAAAACTCATCTATGAAATTGAACTTCAACAAAAAAAAAAAACTTCAAAATCAACAGAAAAAGATGAATGTTAAGAGACAATAAGTATAAATATAGATATAAATGTATATATTTTATATTCCTAAACTAAAGGTGGAAAATGGAGAGGTAGATATTGAGTATCAATCCTTTTCCTATGTCATGTAGTATATCCAACCTAAGAGAATAAAGGTATGAAATACTTGGGAACACCCAAACACACTCTCACCAATCAAATTTCTCCATTATAGAGATGTAAAACAAATTTTACTATTTTTTCAAAAAAATAATCTTAAAAAACTTAAAAAAAACATTTCATTATTGTTTTATCCAAATTTAAAATAAAATAATAAAAACATATCCTTAATTATGTTTTAAGAGTAACCACATTTGTTGACTAGCTCAAAAAGCGTTGCCTAGCTCAATAACTATTGACATTTATTTTATGCAAAAATACAAAACAAAATTAGTTAGTCAAAAGTATGTATGTCTTTTACTTTTTCTCCATATTTTTAAAGTAATCTATGTAGAAAACTAAAAACAATACATATCAAAAACATAAAATAACATTACATAAATAATTTGGAATAATAATAAAAAATATAAAAAATTAAATAAAAAACCATTAAAAATATAAAAAAATGGTTATAATTATGGTAAAAAAACTTCATATTACATACACCAAATTCATAAAAAAAAAATAATAATAAATAATAAAAATTAAAAAAAATCACTATAATTATGTTTCCGAAAAACTCATATTACAAACACCAAAATCATGAATAAGTCTATCGAAAAACTCATATTATAAACACCAAAATCATGAATTAGTAAAGTAGAAAATAAAGAAGCTCTTAAAATTCATATTAGTATATTCTTACACCCATGAGGATAGAAATATTTTAGTCCTAAAAGGATTTAAGTTCATTATCCTTTAAGAATATACCCACTATATGATTCTTTCAAGGCTCAAGCTAAGTTCCATGTCCATAGAATCATGGCAGAGAAACATAATCATAATCAAAATGATTTTTTTATCATTTTTTTATATTGAAAAACAAAAGTATACTATAAAAATGTGAAGGAGAAGAGAAAAATAACATATGACAAAATGGCCCCGGATGGGGTGACACCTAGCTACAAGGAGACAGGTGGAATCGCACCTGGCTCTGGCATAAATGCCGACAGCCGCCACCCACGCGCATAACTTAACGATGGGGGACGGCCATCGCTGCAATGTAAGGGTGGAGGGACCTTTCCCTCGAGCGACAGGGTATGTCTTTAATGGTTCAGTAATGGCGAGGGATAATAGCGAGAGGATGGCTTCGGCTCCGGTTCATTTCGTTTTCAACTTGCCTGGTAAGAGCAGGTCTGCACCTGCCAAGGCCTTGTTTATCGTTCGAATGCTCTGGTGTTTGGCATTGACCGCGCATTCTATTCTATCGTTGTATTCCTTGCTGCATTCAACGCGACTGGTCTTGCTTGCCTGCAATTCTTACCTGCAACTGCTCTTCCGCCTTCAACGACATTTTCTTTATACCCTCTCCATGGCTCGAAAAAGAGGCAAGCCTCGTCGTGGCTCAGCCTTGGAGGCGCATAAGGTGCAGCGGCTACGTAAGGAAAAACTCGAACGGGCCCTGGCTCTCGCTACTTCAATTCTCCAGAAAAATGTCTGTGCTGAGAAACGGGCTCGGCTTGCCACCATTGCTGAGTCTGGTGCTGGGTGCAGCCGGAATGTAAAGGAGAAAGTGTCGGAAGCGAGGCAGGAGAAAGTGTCGGGTGCGAAGCAGGAAGTAGGAATTGAGGAGGAGTTTCCCCATGCATTGTGGAGGAAATCCCGTTTACAGAGGACCTGATGGCCATGGAATTCACCCGTGTGGAAACCAAGAGGGAGGACTGCAAGCCCACTCCGGCGCTGGTTGATTACATCCCTGGATGTATCGTGGAGGAAATACCCTGGCCTGGTAAGGACAATTACAGTTGCCATACTACGAGCACGCAGCCTGCAGAAGTTGCAATGGAACAACGACCATTAGACGCGGGTTCTGGAGCGGCGGTGGACGAGGGTGGCAGCGTGCATGGCTCACTCATCCAGGATGAACACCTTGCTCTCATTTTCGACCTTCGTGGACACTTGGCTGATCTGGAGTATCGGGCCCTCTGCATGAGTCAGAGAATGGACATGCTGCTCGACGCATTCTCCAATGCACTGCCCAAACGGAAATGTCCACTGTGCTCGCAATCTTATGCCATCCCGGCTGGGACCACGCGGCAGACGGACGAGGTTGACAGGTCACCAGACACCTAGTTTTTATATTATCTTGGTTTTTAGTTTTTTGTTAATGTTTTATATGAACTTAGACCAAAGGCATCTGTCCTGGTTTCCTCCGGGCAGGACAGATGCCATTCCGTCTTTAGATTTTATTATGCTATGGATACTCAATCCCTATACTTGTTGGTTTCCGAAAATCGACAGCATTTTGGGTGATACCAGACCTACTCTTTTGTATAACACTGTAAAATTTTTGTCTATCTAATATAACAGGATCTACACCTTTTTATTTAAAAAAAAAAAAAAAAACATATGACAAAATGGGAAGAGAACAAAAATGTACTATTTGGTGAAAGTGTGTCTCATTTCTTAGATTCTACAAATTCTCTTGTGATTCCATGATAGTTGGATTCCTCTTATATGTACACCATTTTAGAGTCTCTAACTATGTTATCCATGGAAGTAACTTGTCAAATGAACATTGTCCCTCGATTGTTAGCAAAAACTTTAGCCCTTTTATATTTGTATTTGTTGTGAAGCTACGACTCAACATGCCCTTATAGTTATTTTTCTTCATTGTTGTGTAAGGGGGTACGTGTGTTTTAATTAAAACTTGAAGTATACTTTTGAAAATTAATACGTAAAAATTTGAACATATTTGATGACAAATGGACCTATTACATATATAGTCAATTATTTTTGGACGATTATACAAATTGGGAGCATGAGGATAACAAGTAAGAAATTTAAAGTGAAAATGTGAAAATAGGTAACACTTTTTGGAGCAAGGCATCATGATGATGATGCTGCCATGAGGTCTCTTAAAAAGTCCAACAAAACTTTAAAATTTTGAAAACTCTAGGCTCAGAGTTTTAAAAATTCTAGGATAAGAGTTTCATAAATTCTCAGTCAAAAGTTTGTGAGTTTTTAATCAATTAAATTATGAAAAAATCTCAGTCGAGATTTTATAAAAATCTCGGCCAAATTATTTACTTGGTCGAGAGTTTTTGGTCAACTAGAACAACAAAGTCTACAACAGTTTTCAGAAACCTATAACCTCAATAAAGGTGAACCTTTGCAAGTTTTGAAGATCATTTGTCTAACTTGCTACCAATAGATTCAAATAGCAATGGATTCATATTTGAATCTAGTTTGTAATGATATATAATTTTTTTATTTTTTTATTAAGAATTGCTATTTTTTAATAATTTTGTTTTAAACTTAATCACTTAAGAATTTTATTATTCTCAAAATGATCTGAAATGAAAATTCAATATTGTCAAAATCTCAATACCAAAAAATTAACAAAAATCATAGTGCACTTCCTCAGACTATATTTTTTAGAAGGGTACTTTTAGTTTTCTTTGTAATGGTCATATCAAAATGAAAATTGGTGCCCACAAAAATGTGCCAATATGACACTAGTTTTTCTATTTCAATAAATAATACAAAAATAGTACTTAGATTTGAAAAATAAAAAAATATAGTCCATACACTTATACAATCTCTTTAGATTCTGAGCATATTTTTTTTACCTAGATTGAATAGCCATCTCTAAAAAACTAGATACCCACATAGGTCAATCATTATCATCACCTAAAAATTTAAAGGATATATGTAGATAATAATCATCTCTCCCTCTTTATATATATATATATATAGAGAGAGAGAGAGAGAGAGAGAGAGAGAGAGAGAGAGAGAGAGAGAGAGAGAAATTTGTTAAGAATGAGTTTGTTTTGCTAGCCTTGATGCCTTATTCATCAACATAGACTTCAAGAAATCATATTATGGTGTGTAATTGTATTTTATTCTTGTAATGCTCAAAGCCTTGGGTTTTGGTTCCACCATCATCAAAAGTGTCGAAACACTTTTTGGAGAAGCCTCAACCCAAATTTCCATTGATAGGGTCAAGTTTGAGGAGGTTGACCTTTTTTGATATATAATTCAAGCTTATCCTTTGGCATGCGCCCTATATACAATGTTTGTTGAAGCTCTAGGATATCATCTTTATGAAAAATTCAATGTTGGTTGGATTATAAGCATTCCTTTTCGTGAACCTAAAGCAAGGTGGTTTGTTAATTGGCATTTTTTTTATGACTCCTTTTTTATTATTCTAGGAGACTAGACCCCTTAAGGGATTACCATGGAATGCCTAGATACTTTTTATGTCACCTCAAGTTACAACATCATTTGGGACAAAACACAATGATACAAATATAACCAACACTCTATCCCTGATTAGTAGACCTTGCTAAATTGTACTTGGATTAAGTTCAACTAGATTTTCAAATTCTTGGGAATTTCATTTTCTTTTCAAGTCTTGCCAAAATGTATTTGGAAGAGGTGATCCAAAGAGTGGAAAAAATATTGAAAATTGTATTGTCTAACCCCTAGCCCTTGCTACTAAGTCTTAAATCTACACTAAGGTCTTAGGTGTGACACATGTAAATTACTCTTCCTACTGGGTTCTTGATCCAAGTTGGATCATTATATTATTTTTTCAACTGTCTCGATGCTTTCAGAGTGGAAAAATTGGAGGAATTAGCTTGTCGGGTCATTTTAGTGGCAGGTCCTAGTTTGGAGAATTGTGGTATGAAACCTTTTGGAGCCATTTTGAGGCATTAAACAACATTTTTTTAGTATTATAGTGTCCAAAAATTTGGCACTCACCCTTGACGATGTTCTATACTCTGGTACCTTCCTAATAGTGCAAATCATTCGTCAATTGGAGTTCGTATGCAAAAATTATGCCTCCCGCAAATTGACCTATCGTGTTGACCACCATGGTATGAGAGGATGCCATATCATCCCCCATTACTCATTCATATGGGGCTAGCCACTTGATTATTTTCAAGAATATTCTAGAAGGTTCAAAACTCTAGAGGGTTGAGGAAGTCAAAAACCTACCCCTAGATGGCTATTGGGTTATGTTAAATATCAGGCCACTAGGAGTAGAAGGGGGCTCCATTATTTTGCATTGTATCTTATTCCATAACTAAGAAAAACATCTGAGAGTGGTATTCTATGAGCATAATAGAGGAGGAGAGATTCTATAGCAGCCATACAGGCCACAGGTCAAAGGCAAATCCACAGAGAGTATCTATTTCTTTGTACTTGCATCATTTCTATGCCAGAGAAAAGAGAGCAAAGAAACCTCACCTTGTAGGTGGGTTTTCTCCCATATTGGGTTTCCCAGGTCATATATTGTGTTTATTTTTGGATGGTGTGATTGCGTTTTAATTTTCTCTATTTTCCACATTGTATCTATAAATCATGCATAAGCAGAAAAAAAAAAATCAGTAATTAAATATTCTGGAAATCTAAAGGAAAAATAACCTTAATAATAAAGATTCCATTTATTTATCAAATCTATTGTGACGAATTGTTCCAGTGGAATATTCATGCCAGTTTACAGATCAATTCCCTTTGAGGATGCATATGCAAGGCTTGAAAAGACCCAAGGATTTTTTGTTGTTGCCAAGATGATTTATAAATATGAGGCCTATGGCCCATCCGTATCACCAACACAGATACTAAAAATGTGGAAATTAATTTGATATCTCAACTTGTTATTTCGTCATACAAAATGACTATAAGCATAACTTGCAGATTGAATTTAAACGCATAAAACCATTATGAAGTAAACAATCATCAACAAAAAATAATGTATATATATCTTGGAAACCAATAACCAAAATAATAACGGCTTCTTGACTCTTTTAGCATAAGAGGAAATTACAGGTAGTACAATAAAATTTCTACACTCTCTCAATAAGAGATTTTAGAGTATTCTTACTATTTCTTTGCAACAATGTAGATTTTTATAAGGTCCTAATTGAATATAGTTTACTGCCTCTTGTCTACAAAGGGTATACTTGATGCTAGCAACAACTATCTATAAATCATGCATAAGCAGAAAAAAATAATTCAGTAATTAAATATTCTGGAAATCTAAAGGAAAAATAACCTTAATAATAAAGATTCCATTTATTTATCAGATTTGTTGTGACGAACTGTTCCAGTGGAATATCCATGCCAGTTTACAGATCAATTCCCTTTGAGGATGCATATGCAAGGCTTGAAAAGACCCAAGGATTTTTTGTTGTTGACAAGATGATTTATAAATATGAGGCCTATGGCCCATCCGTATCACCAACACAGATACTAAAAATGTGGAAATTAATTTGATATCTCAGCTTGTTATTTCGTCATACAAAATGACTATAAGCATAACTTGCAGATTGAATTTAAATGCATAAAACCATTATGAAGTAAACAATCATCAACAAACAATAATGTATATATATCCTGGAAACCCAATAACCAAAACAATAATGGCTTCTTGACTCTTTTAGCATAAGAGGAAATTACATGCAGTACAATAAAATTTATACACTCTCTCAATAAGAGATTTTAGAGTGTTCTTACTGAAAGATCATATTCTGTTACTGAGAGGGGGGGGGGGGGGGGTGATTCAGTGATAGGACAATTATATCAATTTTTACTTATTAATGCAAAACAAAATCTTAACATAGTATTTTCTCGTGGAACCCAAATGAGAAAAACCACAAACTCTTTTCTATTAACTGCAATTTGTTTTACATGTTACATAGGAGAAAGATGTACTTCCTCTTTGATCAACACCAACTGATCAGGATGCACCCACACCCTGGTTTACCAGCACCAACTGGTAGGAGGCTACGACCCCCTATCTAGTCAGCTACAACTGACAAGGAAGAACCAACTCCCTTTGCATGCACCTACCTACCCTTGCACCACCCAACCACCCTTAATGCATAGGTATTAGCTTTTCTTCCTGGAATCTGCTTCAACTTTTGATCTTCTTTTCTGGACTGCAGAGACACTTTCTTCTCACCACTTTTTCTCATTTATATACTCTTCAAACAGGTGTGAAATTTAAAACATCATGTCCCTTTATTTGAACCATTGTACCTTTTCATTTAAAATGATAATTAAACTTTAATTAATATTGTTTTTCCTTTTTATACATTATTCATGTTTTTCATGATTTATTCTCTTTTAATCATGACTGTGTATCGGTTCATTACACCGTGAAGGTTTTTCATAAATTGATCATAGTCATGGATCAATTTAATCCTTTATACTCGATATCAAATCTCTTTTACTTCACAGAGACCAGATTCCATGGAGGCACTTACTTCAAGCCATTTCACATGATTGTGCGTTACAGAACCATTGGCTCAACAATTTCGGCAATGCATTACACTCTGCAATGTCAAACATCTTTACCATATGACCAATGCCAGTGACCTCACGTTTAGGCGAGACGAGCTCCTAAGCGTTTATCATTCCAACGGTCATGATTCAATCTCCTAACGAGATGGACGACTGACGGGATTTCGACACTTTTCCCTTCAAGTCATCGTGACTTCCAATATTACAAAACTCACGATCACAATATCGTCAGTCAGTTAAGACAGCTCATATTACCCACTGAGATGGACAGCTCACAAGGTTTCGTATTTTCTTCCTTCGAGACTTCGAGACACTACTCCTTACAAAACTCTCGGTTGCGATATCACCGATATGATCAGTTGGTTCACATCTCTTCCATGGAAGAGATCAACAGTCCACCTTAAACCTTAATCCGATCCCTTCTTTCCTTAATCGAACGACTATGTCTTAATCAGGCATTGAGATGTGTGGTTGTCGAGATTTCGTCGTTTTTGCCTTCGAATCTTCATGACCTCCAACAATCCCTTTCGGCGTTTCGGCGTTCGGGACTTCGTGATGTTGGATTTTTTGCTTATAACGAAAAACTCTCGAAGTGGTAACTCCCGATACTATGGATCATCTGACGTGTGTCCTTTTCGGAGTTTCGACATTCGAAACTTCCAGACTATAGAGTATTTTCTTAGTAGTGAACTATCTCGAAGTAGGACTCCTGGAGTAACGTAAATGCTTACGTCACTTGATGACATGTCACTAGCCTATTGGCTGCCACGTGTCATACATATTCATGATTTTCACGTGCCTGAAATGTTGTATCAACTTGACACTTGTCAGTGTCTTATTGTGCCACGTGTCCTTAGCTGACGTGGTCTGTCAACTTGTCTTAATGACGTGGTTTGTTGTGTTGTTTTTCCTTGGTTCAATTCAATGACCCTCCAACGTTTTCCAGATCCGACGATCCACAATTTCTATTGCGATTTCTCATTTCGGCATTCTTATGATGAAGAGTCTCGACACTCCATGTCACGATCGCCGAAATAGAATTTAGCTGCACTAGCTCCTCCTCTTCTTGTGACCATGGGTTATGACCCAGAGCTGAGTGTTTCGCATTTTTGCATTTCGGGATTTCAAACAACTCTCGTCGTTGTTTCTCCAAATCATGAATCCCCGAATTCGTTGATCCAGTGGCATGTGCCCGCCTTCCAACCGATGGATAGGATCTCTTCGCGACCTCACATATCACGAGTTCCAACAACACTTACGTTTGAATTTTCCATTCTTCGAGTCAGCGAAACGACGACCCTTCGCCATGTGCCATCCTTGACAACAGATAGTCTCGATGCTTTCGAAACGATCAACAACTATGATCCTTTTGGTACAATCAATGACTGTGATCTTTTCAGATAATCTGACGGTCGAGAATGACTTCGCAAGTTCATTTCTTTTTCAATCGACATCTCAGATTAGTCCTCGAACCAATGGTCTGGATCTAATTGTAATTTCGTGTTTCGGTATTTCAGAGGTTAGAGCACCTCCCTTATTCCGACTCCTGATTTCCTGATATCTGATATTCCACTCTCGTCGGATTGACGACCCACATTGCTCTAAACTCGACAGTCACGATCCTTTTACGATTCTCAAGCTCACGGTCAACGTCTTGATCGGACGGTTGTTGAGCTTCTCACTCTGATCGGACGACTGTTGAAGCCTCTCACCATTTATGTGCATTGATCAACCGTTCAATCTTTTCACTGATCCCGATAACATCTCTACAATCTGTTCTTCCTTCAGGGATTTTGATCAATGAATCATTGTTGATCCTATCGTGATCAACAATAGACATGAAATACTTATGTACTTCTGAGCTTTGATCTTCATACAATTCACTTTCTGTTGTTCGCTCCTCCTCATGAGCTTGCATTTATCGATCTCTGCATTTGCTATCTTCTTGTTGACTGATATATTGTTGACATCAATGAAAATGTCATCTGTCATCTAACAATAGATCATCACTTCAACTGTTGACATCAATGACAATATTTCCAACACTTACTATTTATTTGTAGCAATGTAGATTTTTAGAAGCTCCTAGTTGAATCTAGTTTACTTCCTCTTGTCTACAAAGGGTATACTTGATGCTAGCAACAACTTTGCTCCCTTTTCCATGGACAAGGATCTTACCCTTTCATCCATTTGGTCTATGAACATCCCGTCACTATCAAAAACCTCTTATACCTTCAAGACTAAATTCATTCTTGCAACATACTCATTGTTATGTTCTACAACATTGTGTGTTGTTCAACAATGATCTTGAGCCACTTCTACAATGAATTCTTCAACAACTTCCTCCTCTGGCCTCTTTAATAAAACCTTTAGTATGAAGGCCAAGGGCAAGTGATGAGTGACCATGGATATTTTTCATGCTTCACTGTAAAATAGACCAACGCCCTCAATCATGGACCAACAATCTCTAATCCATTTAGTCTTTGGGGTAGTGTCTTCTCTACTAGAATTCTTCTTATTAAGAAATTCCCTTACCGCAATGCTTTGTAACCCTCGGGGTTTAAACACCATCCATTTCCTTTCCTCGGCTCTAGTGGTCATTCATATTCCTCTACCTATTTTTTTCTGCTCCCTGGGAGATATGCAAAATGTTTTTCCTTGAATAATGCTAAGAGATTCCCATCTATTTTTCAGCTAGAATACCCTATTGGGTTTTCATATTTTATGAGATGAAATAATTGAATCTAATGCTAAAATTTGGTGGGAACATAGAGATGGTTATCAACTACTTGGTGTAAAATTTCCACTGCCAACAAACACCTTATAAACAAGTTAAAGAAAATTACATCTACATCCATTTTAAACTTTTGAGGGGTAGACAGATGAATATGAAGCTTTTTGGTGGACACGTGTGGATATTTGTCAGCTAATAGTAGTCCAAATTTGTCTTTATTCGACTTTATATGCCTCCATTACTCTAAAAATATGAAATTTATTCTAACACTTGTTCTCTTTTACAACAACTAGGGTGGTTCTACAACTATTACGTTTTGGAGATTGTATGCACTATATTACAGAATTTGTAGCAACTTGTAGCATGGTCACTTTTCTCTTTTGTAGCAACCATGAGCATTTTGACTTTTGGATAACTATGACAACAAGCCTATATTTTGTAACATGCCTTTATTCTACAATATTTTCCTATGCATTTTTGGTGACTTATATATATTTAATTTAGGCCAAGGTTAGGTGTAAATAAATCTTTATGCCAAGGTTAGGTGTGAAAAAAAGATTTATTCATGAAATCTATTTTGGATCACAAGCAATGGAAAACCAAGGGTTTCCATAAAATCATATATGAGATACTTTGTACCTTGAGAGATTTTGGAGAGTTGGGCATAATACAAAGTTGTCACAAAGCCTACGATTTATGTGAAAAATGGGTGGTTTGAGTTGTGAAAGGAAATGGGGCCTCAAACATCCTTCTTAGGAACCATATTATTTAGGGAATGCCACTCAAGAAGTAGGAAAGGAAGGAATCCCTCTTCAAACTCTCTTCAATTTTCCAACTCATGTTAATGTTGTTGGTGCTTTTGTTATGCAAAGTGCGTGTACGACCTAAGAGGTTGTTAAATCGTATTTAACCTAGAGAGGGTTTTCTCTTTAATCTAAACTCTATTTTAATGGTCTTTGTTAATGGTGAATCCTCTCGTGAATTTTGAAGGAAACACTCTAGTTGAATCTTCTTAGTTATCAACCTTGAGTATTTTCAAAAATTCATACACTCTACCAATGGTTTGTTTTACAATTTGACACGTAACTAGTTTCCTTGCCCCTAATCTCAAGAAAAGGTTTAGTTGGATAGTGGAAAAATTCATTTTGGAACAAATCTAGGGGATCATTCTAGATGATATTATGCTTAATATTGGTTTTCCAACACCTCGATATCGGTGGTAGTACTAGAAATGGGGAAAAGACATAATATTTACTAAGTACAACCTTGCTTTTGGATACACGTGGCTCTGCTCCAAGCCTGTTTTAGAGGGATAACTAAAAAAAGGTTCATTGCATGATGTCCATGCAAAGACTGGATAGTTTCGACTTTACAATCTATGGAATCTGAACTTGGAACCCAAGAAGGCCTTCTTTGCCTAGTTTTTAACTATGGGAAGCAATTTCTTATAACGATACAAGATTATCATTCATGTGTGTGCGCAACTCTTGTTATCCTCAAGTTTGGTAAGTAGACACTCTAAATCAATATTTGTGATGCTTATATCCCTTATCTTTGTGTGCATGGGCATGCGTTGGATCTCTACTGTAAACAATTGGTCTCCCACGTCCATATATTGGATAGCTACCTTGTTAGGTGACTCACCGACTTAGGCTAATTAGTTCCATCCTACATGGATGATTATTAGAATCAAAATTATTCAATAGATCTAGAAGAAATGAAATGATGTTTTTTTTTTTAATTCAATAACCACATCAAGAAGTTTTTCATCGTATGATTACACACTAGCTTGTGCACGTTTGTTTGATGATATCACAATGCAGGTGTGGAAGTTAAGGATGGATATGGAGCATCAAATCCACAAGCTTTTACAAGTTTCGGGTGAATCCCACTTCATTATTATTAGGGAGCCACTTAGACTCTCTCAACCCTATTCAAAAAGTTTCCATAGAGGTGAAATTAGGCCCCACCACCATACCATAAAACATGTACATGAGAGACACGAGTGTGGGAGGAATAGCCCCTAGCCCCAACCTATAATCAGAAATATTATCCGACCCTATCCTTTGCCATCTTTGACGGGTCAAAGCCTATAGATCCTCCCATTAATGGTTGAGAGCTTGTGTAATCAATAGATTCCAATCCCATGGTGATTACTTTGGGCCATGCCCTACATGACCATGGCCAAACTCCACCCAATGATGACATGATTGCATCTTAACTTATTTATGCTAAAGTTGTGACCATTTGTTTGTTGTTATTATTATGACTCTTTATGGACTCTTATATAGGTTGTATATGTGTAGGTATTTTGGCCTAAGCTACCCCATTTTTTTAAGTTTTGGATGTTTGCACCTGACCTAATACAAAGTGTTAGAGTGTCAATTTTTCCTACACCAATTAGTCAATCAACCACCTCAAACAAGAAGTCCCCACTCAACTAATGTAAGAAAATCTTTCTAAGGTCTTTAGTTTGACACAAAAAAATATCCTATAACTTTTTAAGCTTGTACAAACCTAACCAGCCATAAGTGAGCCTTTCCACCTTATCTTTCTTCCAAATATTCTACAGTAATATCATCTAACCTTCATCAAAGTCGTTTGTATTTATATTACTATTGTGGTATCTCTTCACAATACACTTTGCCATTTCATGTTGAAACATAACCATAATCAAACTTAATCCAACCACTCATGTTCAGTCGTTTGTCTTTATATTACTATTGTGGTATCTCTTCACAATACACTTTGCCATTTCATGTTGAAACATAACCATAATCAAACTTAATCCAACCACTCATGTTCCTCTAGGTATAAATATCTAGTATATTGTTTTGGATTGCAATCTTTCTAGATATGAGATCATCATAGATGGTACCTAATATTTGATGGAAGGATGACTTCCTTGTCAAATGCTAGTTGGAGTGGTTCTTTTCCTATTCACTTTTCCATGTCATCCATTACACCCAAAGGGTAGCATGTAATTAGTTGACACAGTTCAATTTCTTTAAGTTGCAAACCTTTGTTAAAATAAATATTACTACTTTGCTTGTTCTTTTGTCTTTTACATTTACCTTGGGATAATACAAACCACTCTACTAGTGTGTGATTTGGAAGATACTCATCATGCTCATGATGGTACTAGCAGTGAAGTGGGTACCTTGGTTGTAGGTGATCTATATTTGCAACTTGAAGCTACAAATCACATCTTTAAATAAAAATTTGGTTGCCACCTTTGATGTCACTGCCATAATTGAGTGATCCTATGACTATTTGGTGAATAGATTAGTGTCAACAACTATGTATTGGAATTGTATCTTCTTTTTAGGCACAAAATGGATAGTGAAATCTATCTCCCATTGTTCAAATTGATACATCGAAGAATAAGACAAATTTCAATGTGGTCCCTTATTCAAGGTTTACTACACTCCTTTTGTTATTATCACACTCCTTCACTCATTTGAAAAATCTTTGAATATTTTCAGGTGTCGCAATCCCAAAACAATATTTTCTAAGATGCACTTGGTGGGGAGAAATGACCTCTAGAAACACACCAAATGATACTTGGTTATCACTTGCTTTGTCTCCAATAGTGGCACACATCACTAACATAGTATCTCATCCTTTGTCATTATTGACTCATCCTTGGAGCCCTATTTCCCATGTAACACACCCAACCCCTAAATAGGCTTTCTAGGGATGGGGCATCGAATTTTTGCTTTCACTGGTTCATTTTCGGTCCCTTACTTAAGAAAAACCCTCATAAACGACTTCCCGAAACTTACATTTCTCACTGTATGCTTGAACCAGCTAGCGGGGTCTTCCTCGTGACCTTGGGCTTAAAACCGAGAGCTAAGAGCCTATGTTAGCAAAGGTTTCGGCACTTCGGAAGTTCCTCGACTTCGGGAGTTGCAAAGTGTGGTCAAATTCTCAAATCACTGAATAGCGGAGGGGATCAACGGTCCACACCCTCCGCCGAGACCTACGGTTAAAAACGGGGCTTTAGTTTTCGGCGTCGAACATTCCTATATCCTAATCCTCAAAGTCCCGTAATCTTGCCATGTGCCCCTAGCCCTTCGACGTTTGACATTCACCGATTCTCGTTGGATGTTTCATTTTACCATACTATGCCCAAACTCTTGAACTTCTAATATCTCGCCACGTGGCCTTGACCCTTTAGCGATCGACGTTAGGCATTTGGTGTTGGTTGTTCCTAAATTACAACATGGCCAAAAATCCCTAAACTCCTAAAGTTACCCATACTCCTGGAGTCTCGTATATGTCACCAACCACGTTGGCCAGGAGGGCACGAACTAGGAACCGACATGCAGTGAGGGTCAAGGGGTGACACGTGTCATGATCTAACAGGCACAATGGGTATGTGAATTGTCCAAAACTGGGTGATACGTGCCACTCATAGAACGGGTCAACGTCACCATGGATGACGTCAGTGAACCACGTCATCATAGACTGATAACTGCTCAGTCCTTCAATATAATGATCCACAAGATCCCATGCAAATCCATAGATATACCGTTCTCATTACTTCGTGGCTTCGGCTTCAGAGCTTACCGAATACTCTCGACGCAAATCCCCCGAAGAACTAAGTCTCTGGACTACAGGATCCTGTGCCACATGTCATTTTCGACCAATGATCGAGATCCACTTTGGCACTCGCGACTTCGACGAGTTCATACTTCGTAAACTCTTGGTCGGTTTCCTCCGGAGTACGAAATATTCGAACTATGGGATCACCTGCCATGTACCCCCTCATCCAACAGTCCTATTTCAACGGTCAAAACTTGATGGGGAACGAGTAGGGGCCACGTGTCATTCCACGACGTGTTCCCAATTAGTTGGCTAGTCAAAGGTGGGTCCCTTAGATCAATAGATCGGAAGAATCTCTAAGGATCCGAGGATCGACGATCCACATTACTTCGTCAGTTCGACATTCAAGAGTTCGGTGAGTGTGTCTCCTGGATTTCCCTTCGGGCCACGTCGGATTTGTTGCCACGTGTACCTAGTATCTATGACCAGGATTTACTCTAGCTTGTAGAGCTCTGGGGGAAACCCACACATTTCTACATCGTCGAATTCCTGGATTCCCAAATAATTGTTGATTTGTGGACACGTGTCCCTCCAGTTCAACGGTCCATATTAACTTCGCAACTTCGACATTCGGGAGTTTTGGTGCTAGACTGTTCCTATTCTCCCGAAGTAGCACTTCGTCGAAGAGGTTAACGCTTCCCTTCCTACATTCGATCTAACGATTGAGAGAGATCTACCTTGGACCCCCCAGATCGACGACCCTCGTCGATTCACTACTTCGACCTTCAACTACTTTCGAGGATTATGGAGTTACAAGTCCCGAAGTCTCGAAGTTGAAGGAGTTAGCCCCTTTTGGACTAGAGTAGGGTTCCCAGACCCCAATCACATGGATACTTTGGAAGTTCTAGGAACTAAGTGCTACTCCTTTAGCACTAATTGGGTTAAGGACCCGGGCACAAGCCCTCGGTCAAATGGGTGAATAGTCTAAGTGAAAAACTCCCTTCTCCCACAAAATTCAGACTTAACATTCCCGCTAAAGTAAACTTCATAGGGATGGAATGGCTTAGGCATTTCAGTCAATCATACCCCCTCTCTCCCATGGATTCGTATCTTATGACTATTTAGAAACAAAACTGAAATAAATTAAAAGATCATATAGATATAACAAAGCTCTTCTAATAATACTAAATCATAAACTCGGATATTTCATCATCACATTCAATATATCATTTAAAAACCTCTTTATTATCATTTTCTTGTGGGAAAAACCGTTCCTTATTTTTAATTTCTTCTTTTAACAAATACGCGACATAAGCTACCGTTGGCAAGAAGACCTATTGTAACAAGGCGCTTTTCCCAATATGTTTTGGGATATTGTTAACATTTTAAATGTAAAAATGAAAGTTTTGGTATATCGTTAAAATTTTAAAGGTAAAAGTGAATGAGGAATTGGTATAAAGTATTATAAAAAACCTTAGAAATTCACCTTTTTTATCCGATTTTACACAATAAAATCTACCTTTCTAGTAACTTCCGCGACGAACAAAATCTGCGAGACAGAACAGTACGAAATGAAAACGGTCAAAATTATTCACCTCTCCGGAATTTTGAAAGCTGAGCCTGTAATTTCAAATTCGGGCAGGATTTCTGAGAAACGGATAATTTTTAGGGAAGCAAAATGGCACAGTTTGAAGATATCAAAAAAAAAAAAAATTTAGCAAGTATATTCACTTGAATAGGTGCCTTATAAATAGTAAATAGATAAAAGGTTTTTGTTATTGATAGGTTTTACAAGCGATCTTGCATAAAGGGTTAGGGAAAAAGAAAAAATATTACATTGAAGAGTTTAACCTCACTTACAACCACTTGTTGACGGACGAAATTGACCGTCCGTCAACTGGGAGAGTGGAACCGGTCCGGGGTTGTCTAAATAACCCAAGCCGTTTGGAATGGACCACCCTGACGAGTTTAACGGCTCCGTTGGCCGCTCTGAGGTCTCGTAAGGAAACCAAAGAGAAAGTGATCTGAGCTAAATAATCTAAACTAAGGAAACTAGAAACTAATAAAACAAACTAAAATAAACTAATCTAACTAAATAAAAGAAATCAAACTAAAATAGAGGAAACTAGAAACTAATAAAAGCAAACTTATCTTAACTATACTAATCTAACTATAAACTACTAACTACAAGATACTAACTATGATTATAATAACTCAAATCAACTACTTAATTATCAGTTATGATCATTCTTTATGCACAAATATACAATATGGACAAACTACAGATTTGATTAAAACCTGCAAAACTCATGTGTTCGCTGCCCTAAGACAGCCAAGGATCTATTTTTGTCTTTTATGTTTTTATGAAACAGAAAGAAAGCTAACTGAAATCAAATAATCTAATCTAAATCTAACTAAACTAATTAATCAAAGCAATAAACATCTAACTAATTAACACAGAAGCGCTCCAAGTTTACTTATTATGATGGCTTAGTAAGTTGGTTGGAGGAAGAAATTCACACCATTTAGCCCCTCAAGCTTCTACATGCAAAGGATTAGCTATAATGCTTCCTGAAGTGAGTTACAGGACAAACAAGACATAAAATCATAGCAGTCTTTAGATCAATTTATGCAAGAGGGAAGCCTACAATAAAGCAAATTCATATATGATAATTCAATTCATAAAGAAGTCAAAGCTATCATTCATAAACTGAATCCTTTAGCTGTTACGTCTTTTATCAAATTGAAAGTAACAAGGTATGCATAATAATAAGAGAATTATATCACTTGAATTGATTTAGACAGCAAAGTGATACTAAACCAAACACAAAGATATACAAAGGCTTGGAACAAAGTGTCAATGTGTTGAAAAGCAAAAGCCATATGTATCAATTCTGCTCCGGTTTGAATAAGCATTACATATCCTTGTTCTCCCAAATGAGGGATGTCGATTATTACAAAATCATGAATTTAAATAAGTTTCGGGTAAATCCTTGTGAATAATAGTAAATAGTTTGCACAATCACAGGAATAATCCCAAAAGAATCCCTTAAACTAAGTAACTAAAGATGCAAGTGAAATCGTAGATCATCTCCTAGCGCCCAAAGTATCCATTGCAAATTCAGTGCCACATAATGAACCTGAGAATCAAGTTAGAAGATTGTTTTTATTCAGAAAATAATAACAAAATTGATTCTAAAGACTCAGCTACAGAATCAAACAATTCTATAGCTGAGTCTATAGAATCAATAACAAAATTGATTCTATAGACCATCTACAGAATCAAATCGAACCTAATCACTTAGCAATGCTCAACATACTACTAATGATTAGATCAAATAAAAGCGAAAACGAATATGTCAAGCGAGTAGAGGATACAATCGTCTAAAATAGGAATACTCTGTTTTTCCAATTGTTCTCACAATCGAATCCAATCTCAACAGGACTGTCCCAAAAATGTCATCATCAATAACAGACCAAATCGTATGAGATGCAGACCATTATTATCGATTAGCCTATGATCCATATTATTACCAATATAGAAAGCATTAACGATTTCACAACAACGTATCCATAGAATCCAACCCGCAGTTTTATTTATTGTGCCTCAAATAATCCTGAAGTAAAATTAAATGCTTGTAATTGAGTAAAATCACAAAAGCGGTCGATATCGTTGGGACACAATGCATGAATTAATTCCAATGTAATCGGACCATCTCCACAAACATCAACTCAGCAGTCATCATATTAGATCAATCCAAAGTCGATCAGACAGGGTTTTGATAGAGTCATCAAGCAAGACATTTAATTGAATTTAGTTATAGACATAAATCGAAAGGTTTGATATAATCTATCCATCCACAATAATGAAACCGAATAACACATTCGTTATCATCGGGATACAACTCACATCCTGCCGGTTGTTGTGTCATCTATTTGAAATTTGATTATTTAACAAATAATACTCGAATTGGTCCCAACATAAATTATAATTACCACAGTCAACCAATATGCTCATTGCATCGCACAAGATATAATCAATGAGCAATATCGTTTGTGTTAAAATAGCAAAGATATCAAAATCAACATATTCAAATAAAACTAAATCTACACAATCAATCCAATAGTCGATAGAACTTATGCATGTGAACAAGTCAAACATATAAATGAGCTTGTGGCTATTGTATAAAGGGATATATACCATCCGCGATTCTTTGAAGCTTCTCTCAATCTTGAATTGACAAGCTAGCAGTCAGCGGACTCAACTGGATTTTTAAACAAAATTGATCCAGTATTCCGTTGATTTTTATCATTATGTCGCCCCTTTGCATCTCGACCTGTGAGCATTGCCACTTGTCTCTTCAAATCGTAAATTTTAGATTGCAATTTAGGGACATCAAATAGTATCTCTCTAACTACAGTCCACACTTGAATTATGAGGTAAAGAAGCAACCTTTTGAAGCGAAGGGGTTTGATGATTCCCCGTGGGTTTCAGGAGATGGCTTGATTCCCGGATAGTCAGGGTTATCCCCAAGACAAGGAGGCAAGTTATCAACGAAATCGTATGGAGGTTGGTCACCATAGAAGCCCTCTTCAGCTAAAAATGCTCAATGCTCGAATCGCAGTCCTCACTGACCATGATGGGCTCTGTTTTGGCAGGAGGCTTGGACTTATTTCTCTCCATTCGAGAGATCATCCTTGCATTTTCTTGTTCTTAGTATTAGCAGCAGTCTTGGCTCTAGCCATTGGTTATGGGCTTAACAACTTTAGTCACAACCATAGAATTCAGTGTAATTCGGGTTTAGGTTCTGGTAGTAAAACACCGTAGGGTATAGTGGTAGACTTACTCTCGGATACCAGGGCTTATGGAAGGCACATGAAGGTTTGATTCCTCAAAACCATTGCGTTTGAGAAAATCGTGCCAGGAATCTCGGCGTAAACCCAATTCATAAACAACCTGCATTTTAATGTTAACATGAAAGAGGCTAGTATCAACTTGATTTCGCTTATACTTCTTACCCATTTTGGAATGGAGCCCGGTCGCGACTAATCTCGTATGCTTAGCTCGAAACCGATAAACACCATTAACAAACATAGATGAAGCGAGAAAACAAATCCATACACGCCTTCACAAGTCCGCGAATTGCCGAGAATCATCAGGAGATCATACTAGCGAGGTTTCAACATCTTCGTTGGTAAACCTTTGTTGCATGAATTCACTGTCCGAGACCGAAACAACGGTGTCCACGGGACATCGTTTACTTTGTAGCTTTGGACCATCTTTGTCCCTTGTGAATTAGACTAGTTGCCAGGTTGAGAGATTGTTTGGTGATTTCAACTTTGGACATCTCCAACTTTGGCCAGACAACCATCAACCCAACCGGTCGCAATTTGCAGTGACATAGATATCAAAACCATCGAACTTCCTTATAAGCGACGTGCAGGTATCCTTCAAGGTCTTTGTATGCACCATCGAATGTCAATGGCGCTTGGCATCCATTAGGATTAAACACTACGGGGCCGCCTTTCTGTTCATGGTAAGGGTTCACTTAGAGCGAGAACAATGCAGTGAATAGGATAGGGTTTTGATGGTTTTGAATGTGCACCGACGGGCAATCAACTCCATGCGCGTGCGAGAAGGTGGTGGGATTACCATGCATACGCGGTACATTAATGACACATGCAATTTGTGTTAAAACCATAATCATTTAAACAAATGCATCGACCAATAGCGAGGTGAATCATACCTCTACACGTGCCATTCATGCGGTGAGAATCAACACCTCATGGGATGGTGTATGTGCCAAGTGTTAGAAGTTTAAACAAACTGATTACCCGGCATTAACTAATGATGATCTAGCGTGCCAATTCCATGCGTTCAATCAATGCAGCTCAAACCGCGAGTTCCTGAGCTTCGGGACTTATGAAACATTCAACGTATAATCAACTTTGCAAACATAGTATGTCAAGTATCGATTTGTAAGGTCGAATATGATTAATTCATGCGTCTTGAACCATTGCTATCATACCTTATAAACTTGTCCATGTATTGGATGCACATTTTATATGTTTGTATTCCAATCTTTTGAGCCATGTGATCAAAATTTCTTCATATAATAATCGATTGAAAGTCCAAAACCAAGGATAAACAATATGACCAAATCCATTAAAATTTTCATAAGAACAAGACCAATAACTTTTATGCCCAAAGGTTTAACAATCAAATATACCCAAATGCGCAGTCAAGGTAAGATAATGCTCAAAACCATAAGTTCGAGACAACCTTTAACAGTCATGTGATAAACCAATTAAGTCAGATCTTTCAGCAAATTAACAAGCATTGACAATCTAAGCGAAAGTGTTTCACTTGGGTTATTGGCGAAGCAGTGAATTGCAATGGTTGCCAAAATGGGACGTGTTTTCACACTTGCAGTTGTGAAAACTGAAACGAAATTGAATTGCAATGGTCGCAAAAAATGGGACTAATGTCTAAAGGCATAATGCGACAATGATTTGTCGTAATACGACAAGGGGTGTAGGCAGCTTTTTGAGAGCAATCAAAAAAAATGGGTTGGCTGCCAACACCACTATAAAAAATGGCCAATATATCTTGGAGAGCCAAAATGCTTATTGTTCAATTAAAAACTAATTCTCATCAACTACTTTGTGAAATGGGAGTTGGAAAAGACCAAAGGAAGTTTGGGAAGAAAGGGTGTGGTTCTGCAGTTCCTGAAAAGTGGAAACAGAAAAACATTTCATTTTAGAGTGTGAAGCTTTCAAAGACAGCAGGGACAGTTATGTAAGTATTTTAACACCTAACTCTTGGAATAATTTATTCAGCGAGGGGACAGTGGAGAAAGTGAGAGAGCTCATCATCAAGTTGAATAGGAAAAAACTGAACAGGAAAAAGACTGAAATACAAAAATCAGTGTATGAGGCTGTCTGTCCCATCAACTATTATTAAACTGGTGAACATTAAAATTTCTTCTTCTTCAATTTTTTTGTCAATGGCCATAAAATTTCAGTCATCATGATTTCCGTCACACAGTTGCAGTGGCATGGAAGAGAACTGGCTAGTAGTTAAACAGTCCTTTTACAATGGCTTAACCTATATAATCTTTTTGACCTCTTCTGATTATGATCAGTCATAGTTGAGTTTCAAAAACATTTGATCCATTTTTAACAGTGTAATCACATGTATATGATAAATTGTTTTGA
Organism: Picea sitchensis; assembly: GCA_010110895.2. NCBI lineage: Eukaryota > Viridiplantae > Streptophyta > Pinopsida > Pinales > Pinaceae > Picea > Picea sitchensis. The sequence continues at coordinate 65,822 of SNQJ01S0037662.1, forward strand.
CAGAGTATTATAAACATTGATCATATTTGACAGGCGGAGGTTTTGCCCATAAAATTCTAGCGCCGTGACGCATGAGTGTGCTCCAGTTCATGCATTTGCAGGTTCTTAGGTCCTGTAGCTTTTTGTATTGCCTACATCATTTTCATCACTGACATATATGTGAATCACGAGGATATTGGCAGCCCATAACGTGACAGTGCCATTATATTGCCACTGGCTTTTTCAGTTTTAATCATTTCTAATTTGATACGAAGGCCGTCCTCAATCATTCAACCTTTTATTTGTTTGGTTCAGAGATAAGATCCTGCAGCAAAAGGCTCATAATTTAAACATATCTTACTGTCTTCGGATTTTTCAAACACCTATTCAAGTTTTCCAGTTTTCCAGAATAATAGGATGGGCGCATGATTATACCAGCAGACAAAATTATATATTCAACGAGTTTAAGATTTTGAGGGGCATGAGCGGGTGGTCGCATTATTATTAATAATAATAATATATTAAATAATAATAATAATATATATGTAAAATCAAAGTTTTAATTGTAAATTATTTCATTTTTCCTTTCTAGTTATTTGATAATTATAGTAACCCAATCAAATCTATAATCAGTAACAATATCAACAAGATTGACTTCTTTGAATCTTTTGCCATAGATTCATAAGAATGAAGCTTGATGGTTTTTTATGCATCATGCAAGACTCTAATTTAGTTGGAAAGTTCACTTCAATACGAAGACTTTTCATTGAATGTACCTTATCAATTATGAGAGTTAATCACTAATTTTGTTTTTATTCTAATTATTTTTAGAATTCTAAATAGAAAGAAAGATACTATTGTAAACAACCTCTTTGGGTTGTCTCTAGGGTTTAGGAAATTTTTAGAATTGTTTATTGATTTTCTGACATTAGTTATTAGTTACTCATCACTCTTTTAGTTGTCTTCTATTACTATCAGGTCATTTGACATGAACACACAAAAAATGATATGCAATTTTAATATGGGGGATTCAGTGTTGACAAATATCTTATCACATTCATTCATAAAGGACATTTTAAATTTGTGAAAAATAAAGTCAAAATATTGTAGGTATTGTGGGGAGGTGCAAGATAATGGGGAGTATAAAAAAGAGTATCTAATAAAGATAAAAGTTCTTTTTATTGGAAATATGTATTGGGAGGGGATTCAACCAAATTTTTTTGAGAAATATTTATGAATATTTAGTGAAATTAAGAATATTCTTTAAAATGTCAAGCAAAACTTTCATCTCTAAATAAAACTCATCTATTAAATTGAACTTCAATAAAGAAAAATTTCAAAATCAACTAAAGAAGCATGAGTGTTAAGAGACAATGAGTATAAATTTAAATGTATATATTTTATATTACTAAACTAAAAGTGGGAAATGGAGAGGTAGATATTGAAAATCAATCCTTTTCCTAAGTAATGTAGTATATCCCACCCAAGAGAATAAAAGCATGCAATACTTGGGAACACTTAAACACACTCTCATCAATCAAATTTCTCCATTCTAGTGATGCTAAAACAAATTTTACGAATTTCTCACAAAAAAATAATCTTAAAAAACTTCAAAAAGATACATTTCATTAGCGTTTTATCCAAATTTAAAATAAAATAATAAAAACATATCCTTAATTGTGTTTTAAGAGTAAACAATACACTTATTTTATGAAAAATACAAAACAAAATTAATTACTCAAAAAATGTGTATGTCTTTTTCTCATTGATATTTTTAAAGTGGTCTATGTATTGAGTTTTATAAAAAACTAAATACAATATATATAAAAAAAAACATAAAATTCCATTACACAAATAATTTAGAATAATAATAAAAAATTAAATAAAAAATAATTAAAAATATCAAACAATAAAAAACTAAATACAATATATATCAAAAACATAAAATTCCATTACACAAATAATTTGAAATAATAATAATAAATAAATAAAAAAAAATAATAATAATTAAAAATATCAAACAAAAAATAATTATAATTATGGTTAGAAAACCTCATATTACATACACCAAATTTATGAAAAAAAAATAATTAAAATAAAAAATTAAACAAAAATTATAAAAATTCTACTATAATTATGTTTTAAAAAAACTCATATTACATACACCAAAATCATGAATAAGTCTATATAATTAAAATAGAAAATAAAGAAACTCTTAAAATTCATATTAGTATATTCTTACACCCATTAGGACATATAGATTTTAGTTCTAAAAGGATTTAAGTCCACTATCTTTTAAGAATATAACCACTATATGATTCTTTCAAGGCTCAAGCACTATTATATGATTCTTTCAAGGCTCAAGCACTATCCTTTAAGGATATACCCACTATATGATTCTTTCAAAGGCTCAAGCTAAGTTCCATGTCCATAGAATCATGAGAGAGACACGTAATCAAAATGAGTTACCCACTATATGAGTCTTTCAAGGCTCAAGCTAAGTTCCATGTCCATAGAATCATGGTGGAGAAACATAATTATAATCAAAATGATTTTTTGTATATTGAAAAACAAAAGTATACTATAAAAATGTGAAGGAGAAGAGAAAAATAACATATGACAAAATGGGAAGAGAACAAAAATGTACTATCTGGTATTTGGTGAGAGTGGGTCTCATTTCTTAGATTCTACAAATTCTCTTGTGATCTCATGATAGTTGGATTCTTCTTATATGTACATTGTTTTAGAGTCCCTCGCTATGTTATCCATGGAAGTAACTTGTCAAATGAACATTTTCCCTCGATGGTTAGCAAAAACTTTATCCCTTTTACTATATTATATATTTGTCTTTGTTGTGAAGCTACGACTCAACATGCCCTTATAGTTATTTGTCTTCATTTTTGTGTAAGGGGTATGTGTGTTCTAATTAAAACTTGAAGTATACATTTGAAAATTGATATGTAAAACTTTGAACATTTTGATGAAAAATGGACTTATTACATATGTAGTCAAATTTTTTTGGACAATTATAGAAATTGAGAGCATGAAGATAACAAGAAAGAAATTTAAAGTGAAAATGTGAAAATAGGTAACACTTTTTGGAGTAAGGCATGATGATGGTGATGCGATGAGGTTTCTCAAAAAGTCAAACAAAACTTTAGGCTCATAGTTTTAAAAATTCTAGGATAATAGTTTCATAAATTCCTAGTCAAAAGTTTTAATCAATCAAATTACGAAAAAAGCTTAGTCGAGAGTTTATAAAACTCTTGGTCAAATTATTTACTCGGTCAAGAGTTTTTGGTCAACTAGAACAACAAAGTCTACAATAGTTTTTAGAAACCTATAACTTCAACAAAGGTGAACCTTTGCAAGTTTTGAAGATCATTTGTCTGACCTGCTACCAATAGATTCAAATAGCAATGGATTCATATTTTAATCTAGTTTGTAATGATATATGATTTTTTTATTTATTTTCATTAAGAATTGCTATTTTTTAATAATTTTGTTTTAAACTTAATCACTTAAAAATTTTATTATTCTCAAAATCATTTGAAATGAAAATTTAATATTGTCAAAATCTCAATACCAAAAAAATAACAAAAATCATAGTGCACTTCTTTACACTATCTTTCTTTTTCATGAGGGTATTTTTAACAAAAATCATAATGCACTTCCTCACACTAACTTTTTCAGGTATTTTTAGTTTTCTTTGTAATGGTCATATCAAAATGAAAATTGGTGCCCACAAAAATATGTTAATATGACACTCTTTTTTCTATTTCAATAAATAATACAAAAATAGTACTTAGATTTGAAAAATAAAAAAAATAGTCCATGCACTAATACAATCTATTTAGATTATGAGCATATTTTTTCCCCTAAATTGAATAGCCATCTCTAAAAAACTAGAAACACACATAGGCCAATCATTATCATTACCTAAAATTTTAAAGTATATATGCAGATAATAAACAACATCTCTCTCTCTCTCTCTCTCTCTCTCTCTCTCTCTCTCTCTATATATATATATATATGTCATTTTTCTACAAATCTTGTTAAGAATGAGTCTTCTTTGCTAGCCTTGATGCCTTGTTCATCAAGATAGACTTCAAGAAAGAATATTATGGTGTGTAATTGTATTTTATTATTGTAATGCTCAAAACCTTGGGTTTTGGTCCCACCATCATCAAAAGTGTCGAAACACTTTTTGGAGAAGCCTCAACCCAAATTTCCATTGATAGGGTCAAGTTTGAGGAGGTTGGCCTTTTTTGATATATAATTCAAGGTTATCCTTTGGCATGGGCCCTATATACAATGTTTGTTGAAGCTCTAGGATATCATCTTTATGAAAAATTTGATGTTGGTTTGATTATAAGAATTCTTTTTTGTGAACCTGAAGCAAGGTGGTTGGTTAATTGGCACCTTTTTTATGACTCCTTTCTGATTATTCTAGGAGACTAGACCCCTTAAGGGATTCCATGGAATGCCTAAATAGATTTTATGTCACGTCAATTTACAACATCATTTGGGCCAAAACACAATGATACAAATATAACCAACACTCTATCCTTGATTAGTAGACCTTGTTAAATTGTACTTGGATTAAGTTCAACTAGATTTTCAAATTCTTGGGCATGTCGTTTTCCTTTCAAGTCTTTCCAAAATATATTTGGAAGAGGAGATCCAAAGAGTGGTAAACATATTGAAAATTGTATTGTCTAACCCATAGCCTTTGCTACTAAGTCTTAAATCTACACTAAGGTCTTAGGTGCAGCACATGTAAGCTACTCTTCCTACTAGGTTCTTGATGCAAATTGGATCATTATATTATTTTTTCATTTGTCTCGATGCTTTCAGAGTGGAAAAAATTGGAGGAATCAGTTTGCCAGGTCATTTTAGTGGTAGGTCCTAGTTTGGAGAATTGCAGTCCAGAACCTTCTAGAGCCATTTTGATGCATTAAACAACATTTTTTTAGTATTCTATTGTCCACAAATTTAGCACTCACCCTTGACGATGCTCTACACTCTAATACCTTTCCAATAGTGCAATTTGTTTGTCAATTGGAGTTTGTATGCAAAAGTTAGGCCTCTCGCAAGTTGACCTATCTTGTTGACCACCATGGTATGAGAGGATGCCACATCAACCCCCATTACTCATGCATATGGGGCAATCCACGTGAGGATTTTCAAGAAGATTCTAGAAGGTTCAAAACCCTACTACAATTGAGGGTCGAGGAAGTCAAAAACCTACCCCTAGATGGTTATCGAGCTACATTAAATATCGATCCACTAGGAGAAGAAGGGGGTTCCATTCTTTTGCACTGTATCTTCTTCCATAGCTGAGAAAAACATCTGAGAGTGGTATTCTATGAGCATAACAAAGGAGGAGAGATTCTATACCAACCATACAGGCCACAGGTCAAATGAAACTCCATAGGGAGTGTCTCTTTCTTTGTACTTGCATCATTTCTATGCTAGAGAAAAGTGTAATGTCCCCATTTTTGGACATTATTATATTACAAAGTGTTATGTTGACCAGAGTAGTTAGATGGGTGTGACAACAAGTTCAGTAGGTATTGAGGGGTTTTATTGGGCTCGAATTACATTGTTCATCATATTTCATCATCACAATCCATTCCGCACAACTTGGCTTTGGTTTCGTTGCATTCCGATGATTTTCGTAATTTTGAGTTATTATGGGTTATATTTTAATTAAATTCACTAAGAAGGTCATATTGGGCATAATACTAGGAGGAACCTCTTAGTGTAATAGCTCATTAGAATCGAGAGGAAGAGAACTACAGGATAAGAGGATGAGAAGTGACTTTCAGTGGTCGGAGAAGCCATAAGGATGGATAAATCACTTTTTAGAGGTAAAACGGTTAATTAATTAATAAAGTGATTTAATTAAGGAATAATAAAATAAAGTAAAAGTCACTTGGAGAGAAAAGGTGAACAGGGGGATAAAAGAGAGATAGGGGCCTATATTCTCTCATTATGTTGATTATCATTTTGATGTTTGGCTTCTTGCTAGAGAGCCATTGATACTTGGGGGTTTTGATGGTTTTGACTGAACAAACCCTAGAGATCAACTCGGTGGTGAAAGATACAACCTTTCTTGATCCAAGATTGGTCAAGGAGGTGAAATATTCCTCCCTCACCATTCTATTCAGTTCAGATCCATTTCAGTCATTCATTTGTGAAGCAGGGCGAAATATTGGTTGGAGGGGCACATTTGGCAGTGGAAATCTTCATATTTTGGGATTGTATCAATTTCTACTTGTTGGGATTGAGTTCTATACATCTTGGGCAAATTATTTATGAGGTGATTGGCCATTTCATTGGTGGATTGAGCCTCATCTTTAGCCAGAGCGAATTCAGACCAAGCAAGGCACATATCTTGTCATTGGGGCCATCCTTTGCTGAAGAAATTACATATTTTTTGAGCAGTTGTTAGAGGAATTCTATTGGGGGACTCTTTGTCTTTATTTGGTTGAGTTGTGTATGTATTTTCCAGCCATATATCAGCTGTAGAAAATACAATTCAGATCTGGAAATTACTGTGCGTTGGACAACCAAGTGCATATTAAATAAAACAAGGATTTGAGGTACTATCTTATGGTGTTTAATAGCTATTAGTTTATGATTTATTTGGTTATCATTGCATGTGTTTTCCTTGTATATTACATGAAGAAATATGGGCCAAACACATCAAAAAATACACTTAAATGAATGCTATAGCCATTGCACACAAAGTGTTTGACAAAACACTTTAACCAACCAAATGTAAATAAACATAACGAATACAAATTCAGAACAACCACTCTTTGGGAAGGGTTTTAGGTGTTGCATGTGATGTGTTTGACATAAAATTCATCCCTTAAAATTGATTTAATTGGGACAAAAAGTATTGAAGTGATTTCAAGGGAGTTAGGAGTTTGTATGCCAAGTGTTTGACGAAATTCCTCAATCACACAGATCTGATTTTTACATTAGATTTGGTTGGGAACATTACAGTGGTATCATAGCGAATTTACTTCGCGAGCCTGTGATATGCATTGATGATATTGAGGAGAGAAGGAGTTTGTGGATTTTTCAAAGGGGATCATATATTGTGATAAGGAATATTACGTCCTTAGTGAGACATTCAGGGCTCAAGTAACATTCCAACAATTTGTATTCATAAAAAATCCTAGGTGGAGCAAAGACGAGGTTACACATTGGGCCAAAAAGATGGAAGAAATCCATTATTGGAGCAACATACAGAGGGAACATCCCCACCAACTAGTGGATTGACAAGAACACAGATTGAGCCTACACCCATTAGATGCAAGGAGTTTTTCTACAGTTGCAAAGCGCCTTGGGAGCCAGATCATAGATGTAGGGGTAAAGGGAAGGTGCACATTGTTGAGGTGCACTATGACAGTGAGGAGGAGGAGGTGCATGACGATGCAACCATAGATGCCTATTTAGAGCATTCTGATGAGGCTAGTGACTCTTTCCCATCTGAGGGGCAATTGGATGGATAGGATGATAGCACATGTTCTTCATCTGCCCTATCAGGAAGTGTTGAGGACTCAACACTTCAGCATGGTGGTGAGACTTGTGAGGATTCAAATGTGTTATCACTTAGACAAGATGAGATTAGGAGGTTGGATGACCTACCTTTGGGTGTATACATGGCTTCTAGGAAGTCATGTATGGAGGATGATGAGTTTTATCTAATGACCATGACACATTTTTATCTTCTCAGACACCTATGATAGCCACGACACACGAGGATATTAGTGGCATTTATGATATGGTGGAGGAGCCTTGTGTGATGATTGTACATGAGGGATATATGGATCTGCAGATCCAGCAGGAGAGGCATGACTTGGAGCTATTTGACGAGAGATATGCCTATCAATATGAGGAGAGTGAGTCACCTCTGTTGGATATTCAATTGTTAGATTAGGTTGCGGAGACCGACAATTTGATAAGATACTCACTTCTAGGACCGGTCTACAGTGATGAGGATGCACTTCTTATTAGTAGGGATGACCATATCTCATGTTTGGACACATCTATATGGGATCCAGGTGCAATGACATTAGCATAGTGAGCGTACAAGAGGATACAACTTCCCATACAGGATACAATGCGATTTAGATGGGGGTAGCAGTTAGTGATGGAGTGCAGTGGCATACATGGGGACTCAGTAGCATAGTGGATAGTGGGCAATTTAGTGCCTTATATTTTGAGGAGTGTGTTGTTGGGGATTCCATTGTTGACACTAGCAGTGAGAGGCATGAGGTAGCACCTCAGTAGGATTATGATCAGGAGTCACGACACTTGACATGATAGCTAAGATTCAGTGAGGACATGATCAGGGAAACCACTAGATGCATTGATGACACACATGCATTGGTGGAAGGATATTGTTGGAGGGAATCGATGGAACATGATAGTTTAGATGGGGGATTTCCATTGATGACTTTCATACTCTCAGGGAGAGAGTGACTGTGATGCCGGTCGACTACCAACAATTGTTGATGGACAGAGATTACCTATTGGAGGTTGGCAAGATGTATCATAGAGCCCTAAGGGACCAGTTGTTGGAGGTGGACCGTCTCACTCATGATTTGGTGAGCACATGAGGATCTTTGGAAGGCACACAGACAACCCTTCAAGAATTAGAGTCCAGATTAGAGGAGCTCCTTGAGGAGACTATTCATAGATCCACTATATCTATCTTGACAGAGAGTCAGATATCTATCAGTTACATTGCTAGAGGATGTTGGTGGTTTGACAATGGAGCACCAGTTGATGGAGGAGCATGAGGAGTACCTAGGATCATGGATGAGGGTGGAGAGATATGATCCATAGATGCAGGAGGTTGTCCATGGGTCACAGGGGCCACTCTTCACTAGGGGTTTTGAGACAATTGGGCACACACATACACATGAGAACACTTCCATTTGTGTTCTAGGATTGGTTGACCTTCATGTAAAGGTTGACCCAGTAGTACACCCAGGATCCATGAGGTTGCAGGTATATACAGGAGATTACATGAGTATGCAGGGGAATACAGTGATGAGTGGTAGTTCACAGAGGCATGTTGAGGTGGATGCATTAGATTGCAGGGAGGAGATGTACTTAGTAGAGAATGGAGATTCCTCCCCCTTGCAACAGTACATAGTTCTGGGAGATCGCCTTCACAATAGTAGCAACTATATGAGTGATGATGGAGGGAGAGTGATTAACCAACAGGTTGTATAGTTATCGACAGTTGTACCCGATGGTTGTAGTTTAGTGATGCATACAGGAGATTATTCATCATGGGTACCAGTAGATGAGTTTTTGTTCAAGTCCTTGGAATTGACCAAAGCATATGATACTTCCCAGGCCTCCAGACGATTGTAGTTATTTATGTTAGCCATTCTCAATTTTTTCAACATTGGTAGCAACATAGTGGGAGATAGACAGGGCTAGGGGAGATGGAGAGTCGATAGGCAGAGACCTCCTGATAGGAGTGGATTTATTGCATACAACAAGATAGGTGTGATGGAGAGAACCCTAATCCATAGGATAGAGTATGTTCTCAAGATGGATACAGGTTCATATTCTCAACAGGATGAGGTCTGGGAGCGGAGATGGAAATTTTTTTATGATGAGGTCTATGAGGTCAATCGGTAGGAGGTATGGTCGCAGCAGAAAATATCAGGGAGCTTGAGGACCATACATGATATACCTATGGTTGGACATCTTGGCCATTTTAGGACTCGTCAGCAGGACAAAGAGAGATCTTGCTTGGGGGATCTTGATGATGATGTCATGAGGCAAATGGGGCCATGTTTGGTATTTCAACATCATGAGTTGGGGCATGACTCCGTAGCTACCCTTGTTTCAGTGCTGAGTTGGGAGAGTGTGTTATATTTTCTCGACCCTAGGGCACTAGCGATATATAGTAGGGATGACATCATTATGATATTGTTGGAGCATGAGACTCTGCAAGTAGCAACGTGGATTGGCAGGGAGGCCGAGTTTAGTGATTATGGACAGGAAAACATGACTATCAACATACTTCGACCAGATGTTTACAATTTTTTGGGCATTGAGATACTTGGTATGACATCCTCGGAGTTATGTGATGCAGGATTTGGTGCTCCTCTAGAGTGCATGACAGTTTCAGAGACTTGCATGATTGGTTCCTTCCATTTTGGGGGGAACTTGAGAGCAAGTTAAGACGAGTATGTTTTGTGGAAGGATGGATCTGCTTGGTTGAGGATCAGATATATCAACAGATCATCTTCTTGGTGGGTCGAGGGTCTGGATTATACTAGAGATGATAGTTGAGAGATGTTTTTTTTTTTATATACTCCCTTATGAATGGATATTGTATTTACTTGTTCCGTTGGTTGGGGGTCTCCTGGATATTCATGGTGTTGATATCTTACAGGACTATACTTCACATGGAATTGTAGTTTGCATCTTGATATGGGATCCATGGATTGGAGTGCTTGGTAGTCCAGATGTTGACGGGTTGATATCTGAGTAGAGTGGTTTCTTGGGAAGTTGACCACGGATTGGGTGCACATGATCATCCTGCTCATCAAGAGCATTTGGGTATCATGTATGGTGAGCACTTGGAGAGGCCATGTCTTAAGGAGAGATTATTATAGGTCACACAGGTGGATATGAGATCCCGGTATCACATATAGAGTGATTCCATTATTGCTCGAGGACAAGCAATATTCTAGCAGGGAGGACTATAATGTCCCCATTTTTTGACATTATTATATTACAGAGTGTTATGTTGACCATAGTAGCTAGATGGGTGTGACAATGAGTTCATGAGGTATTGAGGGTTTTTATTAGGCTTGACTTGCATTGTTCATCATATTTCATCATCAAAATTCATTCCACGCAACTTGGCTTTGGTTCTGTTGCATTCCGACGATTTCCGTAATTTTGAGTTATGATGGGTTATATTTTAATTTAATTCACTAAAAAGGTCATATTGAGCATAATACTTGGAGGAACCTATTAGTGCAATAGCTCATTGGAATCGGGAGGAAGAGAACTATAGTATAAGATGACAAGAAATGACTTTTAGTGGTCGGAGAATCCATAAGGATGGATACACCACTTTTTAGAGGTAAAATGGTTAATTAATTAATAAAGTGATTTAATTAAGGAATAATAAAATAAAGTAAAAGTTACTTGGAGAGAAAAGGTGAATAGGGGGGATAAAAGAGAAATAGAGGCCTCTATTCTCTCATTATGGTGATTATCATTTTGATGTCTGGCTTCTTGCTAGAGAGTCCATGATACTTGAGGGTTTTAAGGGGTTTCACTGAACAAACCATAGAGATCAGCTCGGTGGTGAAGGATCCCACCTTTCCTGATCCAAGATTGGTCAAGGAGGTGAAATATTCCTCCCTCACCATTCTATTCAGTTCAGATCCATTTCAGTCATTCATTTGTGAAGCAAGGCGAAATATTGCTTGGAAGGGCACATTTGGCAGTGGAAATCTTCATATTTCGGGGTTATATTAGTTTCTACTTGTTGGGATCAAGTTATATACATATTGGGTGGATTATTTATGAGGATATTGGCCATTTCATTGGTGGATCAAGCCTCATCTTCAGCCAAGGCGCATTCAGACCAAGCAGGGCACATATCTTGTCATTGGCGCCATCCTTTGCTGAAGAAATTACATATTTTTTGAGTAGTTGTTAGAGGAATTCTATTGGGGGACTCTTTGTCTTTATTTGGCTATGTTTTGTATGTATTTTCCAGCCATATATTAGTTGTAGCAAATACATATCAGATCTGGAAATTACTGTGTTTTGGACAACGAAGTGCATAATAAATAAAGCAAGGATTTGAGGTACTATCTTATGGTGTTTAATAACTATTAGTTTATGATTTATTTGGTTATCATTGCATGTGTTTTCCTTATATATTACATGAATAAATATGGGCCAAACACATCATAAAATACACTTAAATGAATGCTACAACCATTGCACACAAAGTGTTTGACAAAACACTTCAACCAACCAACTGTAAATAAACATAACAACAAACACAAATTCAGGAACATCCACTCATTGGGAATGGTTTTAGGTGTTTCATGTGATGTGTTTGAAATAAACTTCATCCCTTAAACTTGAGTTAATTGTGAAAACAAGTATTGAAGTGATTTCAAGGGAGTTGGGAGTTTGTATGCCAAGTGTTTGACGAAATTCCTCAACCACATAGATCTGATTTTTACATCAGATTTGGTTGGGAACATTACAAAAAGAGAGTTGATAAACCTCACCTTGTAGGTGGGCTTTCTCCCATATTGGGTTTCCCAGGTCATATCCCGTTTTTATTTGTGGATGGTGTGATTCTATTTTACTTTTCTCTATTTTCTGCATTTGATCTATAAATCATGCATAAACAGAAAAAAATAAATTAGTAACTAAAAATTCTGGAAATCTAAAGGAAAAATAACCTTAATAATAAAGATCCCAGTTATTTATCAAATTTGTTGTGATGAATTGTTCCAGTGGAATATCCATGGCAATTTACAGATCAATTCCTTTTGAGTATGTATATGCAAGGCTTGAAAAAACCCAAGGATTTTTTTTGTTGCCAATATGATTTATAAATATGAGGCCTATGGCCCATCTGTATCACCAACATAGATACTAAAAATCTGGAAAATAATTTGATATCTTAGTTTGTTATTTCATCATACGAAATGACTATAAGCATAACTTGCAGATTGAATTTAAATGCATGAAACCATTATGAAGTAAACAATCATCCACAAATAATAATGTAGATATATCTTGGAAACCCAATAACCAAAATAATAATGGCTTCTTGACTCTTTTAGCATAAGAGGAAATTACATGCAGTACAATGAAATTTCTACAGTCTCTCAATAAGAGATTTTAGAGTATTCTTACTATTTCTTTGCAACAATGTAGATTTTTGTAAGCTCCTAGTTGAATCTAGTTTACTTCCTCTTGTATACAAAAGGTATACTTGATGCTAGCAATAAATTTTCTCCTTTTTCCATGGAAAAGGATCTTACCCTTTCATCCATTTGGTCTCTGAACATCTCGTCACTATCAAAAACCTCTTATACCTTCAAAACTAAATTCATTCTTGCATCATACTCATTGTTATGTTCTACAACATTGGGTCTTCTTCAACAATGATCTTGAGCCACTTCTGCAATGTATTATTCAACAACTTCCTCCTGTAACCTTTTTAATAAAACATTAAGTATGAAGGCCAAGGGGCAAGTGATGAGTGCCCATGGATCTTTTTCATGCTTCACTGTAAAATAGACAAACTCCCTCAACCATGTGTTGAGATTTGGGTACCTTGGAAAGTGGTCCCCTTGTGTTTGTGAGCCTCTAAACACAACTGGGAAATACTTTGTACTATGTACCATGTACTTTATGTCTAATTTCACTTTGACTTAGGAGATTTAAGTCAAAAGTGAAATTTGGTCATTTTAGCCTAAAATGACTATTAAATCACTTTGTGGGTGAATTGAGGAACATAAAGAGAAACTATGGAAACTTAAGTAGAGTGGGTTTTGAGTTGAGATTCTTTTGGGATGATCTCAACCTTTGATTAGAGATGAGATGGGATGATCTCATCCGCCCATGATTTAGTTTCCTCATGTTTCCTGAAGAGGGGCGCATAGGTCAAGGAGAGGCTCATTCACTTGTATGTTCACCAAGAGAGTTTGGAGAATGGAAGCATTAGGAGAGGAGAGCTTGGGTGCCTCCTTTCATGGAGGGATCATGAAGGCTTAGGGACCAACTTATTTGTGGAGGTTGTTCTTGCTAGGAGGAGGGCGCACAACTAGCAGGGAGGTCTTGCAGTGGTCATATTTCTTTGAGGATAGTTTCAGTGGAGAGGAAGCACACGAGAGAACATTGCGGTGCAAGGGTTTCTCCATTAGAGATTCAGGAAGAAAGAGAACTTCATTTCAATGGATAGAGTTATATTTGAGGAGGGCGCACCATGCTTGGGCGCATCTCTCACTCTTAGACTTGTGTTGCATATTGAGACAAGATGTTATTGTATCAAGTTCATTTTTTTCATGTACTTGTTGTATTCCACCTTCTATTCTCCACATATATTTACTTCTATTCCAAACTAGTTTTCCCCGGGGGGGTTTTATCCATGGTCATGTTGACCAAAAATACTTGTGTTCATTTCATGCATGCTTAGAATTGTAAATCAACATTTAAAGTTGTAAAGATCTAGGAGTTAGTGTTATTTGTTTTGAATATATTGCATGTGCTCACATTGGGAAAATATAACACTTGCAAAGGAACCTCAAAAGGACACTTAACCATTAAAAAATTGAGCAGAAAACACTTGACTATTTGTTGTCCTAAAACAACAACAAAGGACAGTCATAAAGATTGAAACTTAGAGCCCAACAAGAGGTCAAATAGATACCTATTGGGAAGCCTCACAGTACCTCCAAAAATCTACACCATGGACCAACAATCTCTAATCCATTTAGTCTCTGGGGTGGTGTCTTCTCTGCTAGACTTCTTCTTACTAAGAAATTCCCTTACCGCAATGCTTTGTAACCCTCGGGCTTTAAACACCATCCATTTCCTTTACTCGGCTCTAGTGGTCATTCATATTCCTCTACCATTTTTTTTCTTCTCCCTGGGAGGTATGCAAAATGTTTTGCCTTGAATAATGCTAAGAGATTCTCATCTATTTTTCAGCTAGAATACCCTATTGGGTTTTCATATTTCATGAGATGAAATAATTGAATCTAGTGCTAAAATTTGGTGGGAACATAGAGATGGATATCAACTACTTGGTGTAAAATTTTCACCACCAACAAACACCTTATGAACAAGTTATTGAAAAATTACATGTACATCCATTTTAAAATTTTGAGGGGTAAACAGATGAATATGAAGATTTTTGGTGGACACATGTGGATATTTGTTAGCTAATAGTAGTCCAAATTTTGTATTTATTCGACTTTATATGCCTCCATTACTCTAAAAATATGAATTTATTCTAACACTTGTTCTCTTTTACAACAACTAGGGCGGTTCTACAACAATTGTGTTTTGGAGATTTGATGCACTATATTACAGAATTTGTAGCAACTTGTAGCATGGTCACTTTTCTCTTTTGTAGAAACCATGAGCATTTTGACTTCTGGATAACTATAGCAACAAGCCTATATTTTGTAACATGCCTTTATTCTACAATACCTTCCTATGCATTTTTGGTGACTTCTATGTCTTTAATTTAGGCCAAGGTTAGGTGTGAAAAAAAGATTTATTCACGAGATCTATTTTGGATCACAAGCAATGGAAAAACCAAGGGTTTCCATAGAATCATATATGAGATGCTTTGTACCTTGAGATAGTTTGGAAGGTTGGGCATAATAAAAAATTGTCACCAAGCCTACGATTTATGTGAAAAATGGGTGGTTTGAGTTGTGAAAGGAAATGGGGCCTCAAATATCCTTCTTAGGAACAATATTATTTAGGGAATGCCATTTGAGCAGTAGGAAGGGGAATCCATTTTGAAACTCTCTTCATTATCCCAACTCATGTTATGGACGAGTTGTAGAAAACTTTTCACTGCCAACAAACACCTTATGGACGAGTTGTAGAAAAAATAAATTTACATCCATTTTAAATTTTTGAGGGGTAAACATATGAATATGAAGCTTTTTGGTGGACACATGTGGATATTTGTCAGCTAATAGTAATACAAATTTTGTCTTTATTTGACTTTATATGCCTCCATTACTCTAAAAATATGAAATTAATTCTAACACTTGTTCTCTTTTACAACAACTAGGGTGGTTCTACGACAATTGCGTTTTGGAGATTTGATGCACTATATTATAGAATTTGTAGCAATTTGTAGCATGGTCACTTTTCTCTTTTGTAGCAACCATGAGCATTTTGACTTCTGGATAACTATAACGACAAGCCTATATTTTGTAACATGCCTTTATTCTACAATATCTTACTATGCATTTTTGGTGACTTCTGTGTATTTAATTTAGGCCAAGGTTAGGTGTGAATAAATATTTAGGCCAAGGTTAGGTGTGAAATAAATATTTATTCACGAGATCTATTTTGGATCACAAGCAGTGGAAAAACCAAGGGTTTCCATAGAATCATATATGAGATAATTTGTACCTTGAGAGAGTTTGGAGGGTTGGGAATAATAAAAAAATTTCACCAAGCCTCTGATTTATGTGAAAAATGGGTGGTTTGAGTTGTGAAAGGAAATAGGGCCTCAAACATCCTTCTTAGGAACAATATTATTTAGGGAATGCCACTCGAGAAGTAGGAAAGGAAGGGAATCCCTCTTCAAACTCTCTTCATTATCCCAAATCATGTTAATGTTGTTGGTGCTTTTGTTATGCAAAGTGTGTGTACGACCTAAGAGGTTGTTAAATCGTATTTAATGTAGAGAGGGTTTTCTCTTTAATCTAAACTCTATTTTAATTGTCTTTGTTAATGGTGGATCCTCTCATGAATTTTAAAGGAAAAGCTCTAGTTGAATCTCCTTAGTTATCAACCTTGAGGATTTTCAATTGGTTTGTTTTACAATTTGACACGTAACTAGTTTCCTTGCCCCTAATCTCACGGAAAGGTTTGCAAATCTAGGGGATCATTCTATATGATATTATGCTTAATCTTGGTTTTCCAACACCTCGATCTTGGTAGTAGTACTAGAAATGGGGAAAATCCATAATATTTACTAAGTACAACCTTGCCTTTGGCTACACGTGGCTCTACTCCAAGCCTGTTTTAGAGGGATAACTAAAAAAAGTTCAATGCATGATGTCCATGCAAAGAATTGATTGTTTCGACTTTACAATCTATGGAATCTGAACTTGGAACCCAAGAAGGCCTTCTTTGCCTAGTGTTTAACTATGGGAAGAAATTTCTTACAACCATACAAGATTATCATTCATGTGTGTGCACAACTCTCATTATCCTCAAGTTTATTAAGTAGACACTTTAAAGCAATATTTGTGATGCTTATATCCCTTATCCTTGTGTGCATGGGCATGTGTTGGATCTCTATGTCAACAATTGGTCTCCCACATGCATATATTGGATAAATGCCTTGTTAGGTCACTCACTTACTTAGGCCATTTAGTTCCATTCTTCATGGATGATTGGTAGAATCAAAATTATTCAATAGATATAGAAGAAATGAAATGATGTTTTTTTTTAATTCAATAACCACATCAAGAAGTTTTTCATCATATGATGACACACTAGCTTGTACACGTTTGTTTAATCATATCACAATGTAGGTGTGGAAGTTAAGGATGGATATGGAGCATTTAATCCATAAGATTCTACAAGTTTTGGGTGAACCCCACTTCATTATTATTAGGGAGCCACCTAGACCCTCTCAACCCTATTCAACAAGTTTCCATAGAGGTGAAATTAGGCCCCACCACCATACCAGAAAACATGTACATGAGAGACACGAGTGTGGGAGGACTTCCCCCTAGCCCCAACCTATAATCATAAAAATTATTCGACCCTATCCTTCGCCATATTTGAAGGGTCAAATCCTATAGATCCTCCCACTAATGGTTGGAATCTTTTGTAATCAATAGATTCCAATCCCTTGGTGATTACTTGGGGCCCTACCCTACATGACCATGGCCAACCTCCATCCAATGCTGGCATGATTGCATCTTAGCTTATTTATGTTAAAGTTGTGACCCTTTGTTTGTTGTTATTATTATGACTCCTTATGGACTCTTAACTAGGTTGTATATGTGTAGGTATTTTGGCTGAAGCTACCCCATGTTTTTGAGTTTTGGATGTTTGCACCCGACCTAATACAAAGTGTTAGAGTGACAATTTTTCCTACACCAATTAGTCAATCAACCACTTCAAACAAGAAGTCCTCACTCAACTAATGTAAGAAAATCCTTCTAAGGTCTCTAGTTTGACATAAAAAATCTCGTATAACTTTTTAAGCTTGTACAAACCCAACCAACCATAGGTGAGCCTTTCCACCTTATCTTTCTTCCAAATATTCTACAATAATACCATCTAACCTTCCTCAAAGTCGTTTGTCTTTACCTTACTATTGTGGTATCTCTTCACAATGCACTTTTCCATTTCATGTTGAAACATAACCATAATCAAACTTAATCCAACCACTCATGTTCCTCTAGGTGTAGATCTCTAGTATAATTTTTGGATTGCAATCTTTCTAGATATGAGATCCTCATAGATGGTATCTAATATTTGATGGAAGGATGACTTCCATGTCAAATGCTAGTTGGAATGGTTCTTTTCCTATTCACTTTTCCATGTCATCCATTACGCCCAAAGGGTAGCACGTAACTAGTTGACATAGTTCAATTTCTTTAAGTTGCAAACCTTTGTTAAAATAAAGATTACTACTTTGCTTATTCTTTTGTCTTTTCCATTTACCTTGGGATAATACAAACCACTCTACTAGTGTGTGATTTGGAAGATATTCATCATGCTCGTGATGGTACTAGCAGTGAAGTGGGTACCTTGGTTGTAGGTGATCTATATTTGCAACTTGAAGCTACAAATCACATATTTAAATAGAAATTTGGTTGTCACCTTTGTTGTCACTGCCATAATTGAGTGATTCTATGACCATTTGGTGAATATATTAGTGTCAACAACTATGTATTGGAATTGTATCTTCTTTTTAAGCACAAAATGGATAGTGAAATCTATCTCCCATTGTTCAAATTGATACATCGAAGAATAGGAAAAAATTCAATGTGGTCCCTTATTCAAGGTTTACTATCCTCCTTTTGTTATTATCACACTCCTTCACTCATTTGAAAAATCTTTGAATATTGTCCGGTGTCGCAATCCCAAGACAATATTTTCTAAGATGCACTTGGTGGGGAGAAATGACCTCTAGCAACACCCCAAATGATACTTGGTTATCACTTGTTTTGTCTCCAATAGTGGCACACACCACTAACATAGTATCTCATCCTTTGTCATTATTGACTCATCATTGGAGCCCTATTGCGCATAGACACTTGATAGGGAGTAGGTTGTGATAAAGGCTTCTTGGTGCTCTTTGTCTTCTATTAATTTGATCAATTGACATGTCTTTGGTGATGTAGTTTTAATGATTGAACAATGCTTTGTCTTATGTGTATCAAATTTGTGAAGGACACAAAACACCTACTCAAGGACATTGAAGGCACAATTGTTATCTATATTCCTCCAATCTCCACATTAGAAACATTTATTGGCTTTCCAACCACCCAATATTGTGACAATTGAGGAAGTACTACCTTGAGCTTGCACTTGATACACATTTGCATCTTGTCGTTCCTTCTTGGATTGATCTCTTGTCCTAAAAGTGCCTTAGTCATGTATGTTCTCCTTCCAATTGGAAAATCGATCTCGATTCTTTGTGTTGTGACTTGCAATTGTTTGTGCATTTCGTGTCTATATTTCACATTCATAAAACCTTTAACATGCTCATCTTTTTTGGGTTCTTGTTATGTTTATGGGGTTGTCCATGATCATCACTATGCTTACCTATTTTCCATCCTTTAGTTAATGTTGCTTGGCTTCATTATTTATCTTCCTTTGATCCCATTCTTCCTTAAATAGATGTTCCTGTTAATATTATGGTAGCTGCGGGAGGTATTTACCTCCACATGTGAACTTGACGAGAATAGAAGACTCCGGAAAGCAAGAGAAAACCCTAATGAGCTGGCTAATAACCCTAGAAGTCTTGTCGGCTCAAGAAGATAATTAGTATTAGGTTATTAGCCTCCAAGAGAAGAAGCCAACCAGAAATAATAATAATATACTGAACAGACACATATCCAGAAGGAGAAGTCGGCCCCAAAAAATCTGGCAGAACCACTATAAATACAGGGCGCAAGTTCTCATTTGACAGCATCTCAGAATTGCAGAGAGCAACTGGTGTGCACTGTAGTTCCCAGTTTGGTGCGCACGTGTGGAGGAGAGCTGTAGGTGCAGTTGCTACAACAACCAGTTTCAGTATTGACTTGGACTATCTCTTGGCTAGGGTTTGGACTATCTGATCAACTATTTTAGTGCGCTATCCTTGGAGGAAGATGCGCTACACCTTGTTTGGCTATCTAGCCTAGGGTTTTCTTTTGGAGTAATTCTCAGTCAAGGTTAAGGTGCTCGGAGGGTGGCTTCGGCCTACGGCCTATGAGAACCTCCAGTGCACAGCAGAAGCGTGGCAAAGATTTCCTATAACATCAAGATGACTACTCAGTAGATCAGATCTCATGATGACAGAAGAAGTGCCACATGGATATGTTCCAGTTTTCCAACTATGATATACTCTATTGTTCAAATCTACATGAAGCCTTCACAATGTTCCAGACTAAAGTACA
>SNQJ01S0037663.1:0-20133 GCA_010110895.2 Picea sitchensis
GCTCGTTAGAGGCCATAAATGAAACTTTAAAGGGGTGACAACCAACAGGGACCGAGGTGGAACCCCCACCATATGGAACGGGTAATCCAGAAGTGTCAATGGATTCAGGGGGAGGACCTCCACTCGAAGATATCACTCGAGAATTGCAGAAGATCAAACTTTCGGAGTTTGTCGGGGGTTGCGCCAGTGAACGCATGGAAGCATGGTTGGAAGGCATGACAAGGTGTTTTGACTTAAGGGGCTATGCATCCAACTCAAAGGTGAAGATCACAAATTTTCAATTAAGAGATAGCACCTTGAACTGGTGGGGCAACGTGGAAAGACAACTACATCTTACCCCAGACACAGTATCTTGGGAACTTTTCAAGGAGAGGCTCTAAAGGAAATATCTGCTAGTGTACTATGAGGAACAACAGGTAGCGACATTTCATGCCTTAGTATAGGGAAACAAAACTGTAGAAGAATATGAGATAAGATTTATGGAATTGGTCAAATATGTTTCGTATATGGATAATGACCAACGAAAGGAAGAGCGCTTCATCTATGGATTGAACCCTAAGATTAGAGCTATGGTGCAGATCTGGAAACCATCTTCAGTAGCATGAGTAGTGGAAAATGCGCGTTACGCGGAGGAACACATGAACTTGAATGGAGGTATGAGGTCGATCTTTTTGCATCATCCTGGATTCATGGGGAAGGCCCCTAGGACATTTCCCAGGGGAGGGGGGTCAAGGCCACCTTCATATGGTAACAAAGTCGCACCAAGGATAGTAGCCACAGGGATTTCAATGGAAGCTAGTGCAACATCTCGTTCATCGCCAACGACGCAGACAGGTCCATGACCATCTCAGGGAACAACTAGTAGGGGCAGGGGTTCCAGGGGAAGGAACTCGTTTAAGATATAGTCACAGAATAGTGCGCAGGTTCAATCCTGTGTTACTTGTTGGGGATGTGGAGGACCCCATTACCAGCGTGACTTCCTAGAGTTACAATCAGGATTCACGCATAGAGAAGGAAAGACCGCGATAGGAAGAGCAAGTAGCAGCCACCATATTTACGCAATGGTTAATAATCTCTAGGCCGAACATCAATCCACGGTGGTGGAGTCATTAGGTACGCTAAATCATATCAATGTTAAGATCTTATTTGATTCTGGTGCGACAGATAGTTTCATTTCATCATCTGCATTAGAAAAGAGTGGGTTGGCAGCCTACGAGCATGATGACTTTAAACAAGTCGAGATGGCTTCGGAGGAAAAACAAGCGGTAGGACCTAGTGTTGATAATTGTATAGTAAACCTGGGAGTGTGTACTACCAAGTTGAAGGTATACATCACTTCTCTCGGGGTGTATGACCTAATCATTGGAATGGATTGGTTAGAAGCTCATCGAGCTTTGGTAGATTGTTTCGCAAAAAAGGTGCTCTATGTAGATGACGAAGGAAGGCCAATAGAGATCCAGGGTGTATGGAGAAAAGTGTCATTACGCTTTATCTCAAAAATGAAGGTTAAACGATGCTTGAGGCAAGGGTGTCGACTGTATGTAGTGGAAGCAGTGAATGAAAGGAAGGGACCCTCATTATATCGGTACCCGGTATTGTCAGAATTTAAGGATGTTTTTCCAAACGACTTACCAGGGTTACCTCCTGAGAGGGAGCTTGATTTCACTATTGAGCTAAAAGCTGGTGCATAACCAATTTCCAACACCCCGTATCGAATGATAGAACCAAAACTTTGTGAGTTGCAAATGAAGTTGAAGGAGTTGTTAGACTTAGGGATAATAAGGCCCAGTGTCTCACCTTGGGGTGCAACAATAATTTTTGTAAAGAAGAAGGATGGATCCTGACGACTGTGTATAGACTACTAGGACTTGAACCATGCTATAGTGAAAAATAGGTACCCAATGCCGTGAATAGATGGCTTGTTCGATCAGATGAAAGGAGCGGCAGTATTCTCAAAGATCGATTTGTGATCCGGGTATCATTAGTTAAGGATTAAGGAAGGTGATATCCCAAAAACTGCCATTCGAACTCGGTTTGGACATTGTGAGTTTGTCGTAGTACCTTTTGGATTGAACAATGCACCAGTAATATTCATGAGCCTCATGAACGACATATTCTGGAAGTACTTAGACCATTTTGTACAAGTCTTTCTAGATGACATCCTCATCTATTCCAAGAATGAAAGAGAACACGAGGAACACTTGTGAGTGGTGTTGTCCTGCCTTAGAGAGAACAAATTGTATGGGAAGTTGTTGAAGTGTTCCTTCTTTCAGAAAGAGATCCACTATTTAGGTCATATCATTTCCGGTGAGGGAATCTTTGTAGACCCAGAAAAGGTAAAGGTCATTATGGAGTGGCCAGTGCTGAAAAATTCCCATGAGGTGAGAAGCTTCATGGGGCTAGTAGGTTATTATCAGAGATTTGTGGAGGGATTCTCCAAAATATCGAAACCCATCACCACCTTCCAGCGCAAGGGGGTCAGGTATGAATGGATAAAAGAGTTTGATAGTGCATTCATTGAGCTTAAAAGGTTACTAACTAGTGCGCCACTTCTACGAGTACCGGATATGGAGAAGGACTTCACAGTCTGCACGGATGCCTCGAAGCAAGGGTTGGGGGCCATTCTAATGCAGGATGGAGGAGTGATAGCTTATGCATCAAGAAAGTTGAAGAAACATGAGAGCTATACGGGACTCATGATTTAGAGTTAGCAGTTGTAATGCTAGCTTTGAAACTTTGGAGGCACTATCTTTTAGGGTGAATCTTTGAGCTCAAAATGGACCATCAAAGTTTAAAACATCTCTTCACTCAAAGAGATCTGAATGCTAGGCAAAGGCGATGGAGTGAGCTTATGAGTGAGTATGATTTTGGTATTTCCTACATCAAGGGAAAGGAAAATGTGGTCACAGATGCCTTGAGTAGGAGACCACATATCTTCTCCTTGGTACCCATAAAGGTCAATCTAAGGGAACATGTGTTAACACAATTCCAAGGAGACAGTTGGTATTTGAAGGTCAAACCTCCAAAGTGGGAGGCAGTTAGATCCAAACTATGAAGGATATAGTCTGGAAGAATATGGACTATTGAGATATCGAGGAAGGATGTACATCCCTAAAAATGGGGATATTCAAAGCATCATACTGAAGGAAGCCCATAGATAAATTTATTGTGCGCATCCGAGTGTGAAGAAGATGTGCGCATACATGAGGAAGCTCTTCTTCTGGGTAGGATTGAAGCGCAATGTATTCCATGTCGTCGCCAAATGCCTAGAGTGTAAACAAGTGAAAGCTAACCACAATCACCCGACAGGCCTCCTACAACCACATGATGTTCCTATGTCCAAGTGGGAATTCATTTCTATGGATTTTGTTGTGGGGTTGCCGCTCACATATCATAGACACAATGTCAATCTTGTGATAGTGGATAAGTTAACTGAGAGTGCTCATTTTATTCCGGTTAGAGACACTTACAATGTCACTGATGTGGCACACGTGTTTGTAAGCAAGGTTATATGTTTGCACGGGATACCTAAGAAGATCATTTCAGATAGGGACTCCCGATTCACTTCTAGGTTTTGGACAAGTTTGTAGTCAACATTGGGGACTCAGTTGAACTTAAGCACAACTTATCATCCTAAAAAAGATGGGGAAACTGAGAGAGTAAATCAAGTCATGGAAGACATTCTCAGGATGTATGTCATGGATAATCAAACTTAGTGGGAGAAGTACCTACCTTTGGTAGAGTTTGCCTACAATAACAATTTTCATAGCTCCATCGGAATGCCACCCTACGAAGCTCTGTATGGAAGGCCATGCAAAATTCCATTGAGTTGGGATAGACTAGAAGACCGAGTAATAGTTGGGCTAGAATTGATTCAAGAGATGGAGGAACAGGTGATTCAGAATAGGCAGATACTAAGGGAAGCACAGGATATGCAGAAAAGTTATGAGGATGCACACAAGAGCGACCGAAGTTATGAAATGGGAGACCAGGTTTTCATTCGTATCAGGCCTAATAAGAGTACCATACGGTTCGGGAAGGGGAGAAAGTTGTCACCTCGATTTATAGGACCATTCAGAATCCAAGAGAAAATTGAACCCATTGCCTATCGTCTCATACTGCCACCCCACTTGCATAAAACTAATAATGTTTTTCATGTATCTGTTTTATGTCATTATGTTGCTGATGAATCACATAAACTAAATTGGAAGGAATTGTAGGTATCGGACGTGGAAAATCTCCACGGTAGAACCATTACACATATTGGATGAATGCGAGAGCTCAGAACCCGTTTGGTAGACCAAGTTAAGGTCGGTGGAGACAAGTATAGTCTAGGATCTACCACTTGGGAAGATGCCAAGACTTTCTGTGAGACTATCCCTCACTTTTTTTGGCCACTTTGAGAATATGTTTCTCGGAGGTTGTGTGTATGTAACACCACTTTTTTTTGACTTAGACAACCAGGATTTTCCTTAGGCCTACTTATATTATTTTCTATTCACGGTGGAACTATTAAATGATACATAAACTTTAAAATGTATGAACTTTTATGAATGTTTAAATGTTATTGATGATGATATTATATAATGTGATGCTGTATGTGGATATAAGTTTTATGAATGTTTAAATGTTATTGATGATGATGTATGTAAATAGGATCTACTATGTGAATGTAAAGCTACGAATGTTTTAAATGTTATTGATGATGATGTATATCATGTGACATATTGTGAGAATGTGAATTTTATAAATGTTTAAAATGCTATTAGAATGATGTTGGATATGTTTAATCCTATTTTGGTAAATGATAATCTATGAATGGGTGTTGAAATTGAACTATGGGATATTATGAGATCTATTTCTAACTTGAAAACTTTGATGTTAAGTTGTTAGTACACAGAGATGCAAATTGAAATGATGATTACATGCAATTACATGATGATAATGTAAAATGTATGAGTTTTTGTTACATGAGACTAATCTGGGGTTATAAGGCTATGAAATAGCCCGAAGGGAATAATGATGATGAAAGTGGATATGTGACCACTACTGAGAAACATTATGAGTAGGAATATTTGTGAAATTATATTGGTTTGGATGCATTGCTATGATATGTGTGGACAGGTGTGGGATTTCGGTGATGGTACTTAAGCTGAATAAATGATGACAAAACCTCCGACAACATGGTGCCATTGTATATTCCATTGTAGGGTGTGGACACTGGTTATGATTAGGAGGGGTGAAGGCATTCCCACAGAGTGTATCCTCGAAACCTGAAGTCATGGGAGGACGTTGTTAGCTCCCGCTCCCCAAGATGTGATGATGATTGTCGGTTGCTTGCTGGGGAAGCTTGAATTAGAGATAATTGTACTTTTAAACTACAGGGTTCTATTTGGAGTTAGGTCAATATAGTTTACACTCTAGAATGAGTATAGCCGGTGAAGGATAGGAATGGAGATGAAGTAAGTTAGGGAGGAAGGATGAGTAGAAATGGTGAAAGTATGGAGATTTGTCGATGGTGAAATTGGATGTTTTTTGCCTGAAAATAAAAGTGTGTATATGAATATTCATAATTATGTAACTAAGCCACAGTTGTCTAAATGGAAATCCGTGAACTTCGATAATTGTGTAATTAAAGTTTCTCAAAACATTTAGTTGGTTATTGTCTTTTACTAAAAGACTAGTCTTGTTAATGGATTGGATGCATACATAAATTACTAAAAATTGATAGTTATTGATTATTAGTACATGCAGAAGACTTGTATGTACTAGCTACACATGCATTTTTTGTACATGTACACTAGTAGCCATGAGTTTTCATGATTACTTACTAATAGTCTCGGTTAATTATTTATGAATGTATTGAACCATGTTTCTTTTCCTTGTACCATGAGATACATTAACTTAGGGACGAAGTTTCCTAAATGGTGGGTGTATGTAACAAACCCAGTTAAATAGATGCATAGGATGATTAGTTATGATGTTTGATAATCTGGTTGTCCTAATATGTTTAATTAAACAATAATTGTTATTAATAATATTAATTAATTATTTGTTATTAATTACTTATTCATCATCCAATGATTAATTGAAATTAATTTATTGACTCATTAATTAATTGGTAATAATTAAAGGGGTTAATAATTTTTAGTTTATTTAATTAAAGACTTTACGTATGTGGGGGGGGGAATGAAACATTAAATGGAGGATAAGATAATAAATAAGGGGATAAGATAATAAATAAGTGGATAAGATAATAAATAGGGGATAGGAAATTAATGAGGGAGGAGAGTGGGTGAAGGGAAAGATATGTGGGGGAGAGTCTTACAGCGAGGAGAGGATGATTTTGGGAGGAAAGCATTTTTGGAGAGGGGCTGGATTACATTTGGATATTTTCTGTCAATGTGTGAATATTTTTTATATTGGGGGTTTGTTGAAAGACCATTAGGGGGCCTTGGGTTCTTTGGGGTTTTAGACGCAGGGGGCGAGAGTTCCTTTCAGTTTCTAGAGTAGGGAAGTAAGGCAGGCTACTCCTAATACAGCTAGGAGGGTTAGTGGAGTTTATTTGAGAGTTAGTCCAATGCATCCCGTGGAATGAGTGAGAAGGGCTTGAGATCAGGAAATTAACATAGAACCCAATTAATTTATTTTTATTATGATAAGTAATTCTTATGCTATGGATAAATATTAATTTCTGTTGAATATTTATGCTTATATGATGGTCAATGAATTACATTATGCAATGAAAAAGGTATATGTTTAATTGTGAATTTTGGATTTACTTGAATTAGGGACTCTACAAATAGTCTATCATGTCAAATTTCAATCTTGATCAGAGCATTTGAAAAGATTTCAATGTTGGCCCCATTCCACGGTCATTGTTGTCAGTGTTTAGTCCTAGTACAATTTCCTTGTAAATTTTGTATAAGATAATTGGAGAAAGATAATTTTGAAGGTACTAGGCCTATTCCTACACACCACAGCCAGTCTCTCTCATTGATAGTTGGTTTATTGATCCCTTTTAGTTTGGGTTTGTTAGTATTTTTAATTACACGCACCTTTTAATCTAGTCAATGTTGATCAATTAATGTCTCTTGATACTTGTGGGGTGAAAAGGCCTCGTCCCAATGATACATGCCGAGCAACCGATATAATGATCATTGGGTGACCACATTTATGAAGAATTGGCGACAAGACTAGGAAATTTTCAATTCAAGGCTGGGAATGACAGGCCCACATCAAGTGAAGGAAGAAAATTAATAAGGTACATGTGTTGTCCCATTCCATGTCAACAACAACAAATCCATTCACTTGGGAACAAATCATTGACTCCACTAAATTAGGATTTATGCTTTACATGATGAATTGATGATGGAATAAAGTGGGTGTGTGAGTCAAATTTGAGTCCATAAGCCCTCACATATCGTTAAGGCATGCAAATACTCTATCCATTTCAAATTTCAATGCCCCGTTCAGGAAACCTGAAAAAATTTCAATGTTGGCCCCATTCAGTCATTGTTGCTGGAGTGTCTAGTCCTATTATAATTTCCTTGTAAAATTTGTATAAAGATAATTGGAGAATGATAATTTTAAAGGTGCTAGGACTATTCCTACACACCACGATGAGATCACCTCTCATTTTCTGGTCTGTGTATTGATCCTTTTAGTTTTGGGTTGTTAGTATTTTCAATTGCACCTTTCAATCTATTCAAAGTTGATCAATTGTGGCTCTCTTGTTGTGTGGTTATAAAGCCTCATGATACCAATGAATACATGCCTCCAACCTTATGATATAATGATCATTGGGTGACAACATTTATGAGGTGACAACTAAGACTAGGGTCAACTTTCAATTCAAGACTAGGAATGACCGAGGGGCCCACATCAAGTGAAGGAATAAAATTAAGAAGGTACATGTGGTGTCCCATTCAATGTCAACAACAACGAATCCCATTCAATGAACAAATCGATGACTCCACTAAGTGGGATTTATGCTTGATGAATTGATGATGGAATCTAAAAGTGGAAGTGTGAGTCAAATTTGGAGTCTAGAAACCCTCCCATATCATTGAGGGCATAAATAGTCTATCCATGTCCAAATTTCAATGTAGTAGAAGCTTGATTTGAAAAAATTTCAATGTTGGCCCCATTCACGAGGTCATTGTTGCCCATGTTTATTCCTACATTTCCTTGTAAAATTTGTATCAAATAATTGGAGGGCAGTAATTTTGAGAATGATAATGATGAATTGATGATGGACATACCTACATCGTTGGTATGATTAAGTGCAGTCACGCATAGCTCCTCTTGGTTTTGAAATAGTTCATTCTCTACTAAATAGAATCAACCACATGAAAGGTGGAATATCTAATTATGCCTAAGCCCCCTCACATCACTCTCAATTTCCCCATATTACCTATTTTGGAATTCTAAAGAACATGTATCATATACTATGATATACAAAATAAAAACATATAAAAGATCATATAAAATATATAAGCACATACCTCTACTTTCAACAATTAAATATCAATCATCTTCTTCATCTGGCTCAACATCTGTATGGGGATCACGGATTCGAGTCAATATTAATTGAGCTCATTCATATCAAGATCATCATCAGCGTCATTTTCGCTAATATAGTTATCTATATTGTCAATGAGATCATCGTTTCCTACAGTTGGATGATCAACTTATTCAACTTCTTCGTCAGACACATCGACTACAACCACCTCCTCTTGATATGCATAATCATGATATTCTTCTTCGTTATTATCTTCATCCTAAACTACATGATTGTACTTTCTTGGTCTTCCTCTTGGATCGCCAATATCTAACAGTATGACCAACTTTACTAGGTACCTCGAGTAAAATACTTTCTCACATTGACTTGGAAGAACATAATAAGGCTCTGTACCCGGTTCAAATTCCTTGTATTAACCATTGTAAATCCATTATCATGCTCAATATGATCTTGTAGGATCATTCATGCATCCACTGCTTTGTACCATTTAACCTCAAACAAAACTGCTTTAAAGGAATTAAAACCACACTTTCGAATGTATCCTCAAAATGGACATAGTACCTATTCTGAGTTTCTTCCAGTTCTATCACTTTTAGAGGAAATGTTGGTGACCTTAAACAACTGCCAGTTATCCCACAATCAGAGGTTTTCATCTTATCATCCAACATTTTGATACAAAATTACGACCATTACCACATAGCCTTGTGATGTTTCAAGCGCAACATGGACAACAAGTAAAAAATAAATTGCCAATTAATAATCCTCATATTAGACTTACTAAATATATATTTCAATAATTAAAACAAATCAAATACATTGAAAAATTGGGAAAAGACCAGGAAAATGTGGGTAAAATTAACTTGCATGTTTATCTTTTAAACCAAGGCTAAATCAACTTCCCTTGATGTAGATCAGGTGATCTGGATAACGATGCGATGTTTTAATCATCTTACTCACCGAATCCCATGATAACCTACCGAAGTATTCTTGATTATATTCTATATGCTCCATCCAATCAAGGTTGTTTTTAATGTATAAATGTAAAGCATCCACTCTCGAGCAACTATGTGATAGCATAACAATTTAATATCATTAATTGGATACTGTTAATAAAGGAATAATTTAATAATTGTGTAATATATTAAATCTACTCCAACATCTAATAATTACCTTTCATAGTCCTCATTTTACCTTTCCCCAATAGGACCTCCCTTCAAATTTGTTGATGGAGTCGAGATGCCAAATGCAAGGCACATTCATATTTTATGCTAATTTAGGTGGATATTGACTAATACACCATGCAGTGATATACCATATATCCCTCCCAACCATAGAACCCTCGGATGTGCTCTTTGTCTAACCATGAAGCCTTCGGTGACTTCAACTGCCTCTCACCCATCCACATCGACCTTGTGTGTCTTCAGTTCAGTAATTCAATCTCCTCAACTTGGTGTATGGTGGTGTTCTTGTGCATTGAAAAATGCTAGAGGTGGATACTATTGCATTTGAAGGCACATTAGTAGAGGAATTTCTCTCTTCCAATACCTTAGATCTTCTTTGGTTTTCTTTTGATGATAGCCACCTACAAATGTCAATGCAATAAAAAATAATATCAAGGCATACATAAATTTGTAGATAAAAGATAATATGTCAATAAGTTCAGCTACAAATCACATAAGTACATTTTCCTTATAAAACAATACTTACCTCATGTATTTTCCAAGAGTACATAAATAATTTGTTTTATGTTGTTTGTCAAAGAAGTCATATGGGAGAGATAAAGGTGGAACATACTTCACGTAACAAAAACAAATAATTATTATTTGTTTCCAAAAATGTGCACCAATAAGGAAATATATTATAACTACTAATTTCATGTGAATGTATGCCATTCATTTGTTTTAACCCACCAAAATCACTTTTTTTTTAGTTGAATATTTTTTTAATGTTCGGCCAGAAACCGTGAGGAAACCTAATTTTGAATGGCCTCTTTTACAATATTTCTCTGTTGCTCCATCAATAATAAAGGAAGACTAGTATTTTGTTCACGGCCATCGCCATTAGGATTAATAATAACACTTTGCAATGCATGATTAGCTTCCTCGATGTCACAACAAATCTTTCCAATTATCTCTTTGTCAATCCTTCCATCAATATTCTCCATAACAATTCTCTTATGTTCTTCTTGATATGCATTGTATCAAACAAATGAACTATTTGTAGGTGCTCGTAGTATGGCAATCTCCTGAATTGCATCGAGTAACTTTTCATTCCTTGTGGAAGCCGGTGGTGCCTTAACATTCATGAAACACCAACAAATTGAAATTAACATTAGTTAATGGGACAAAATGGAATTAATGCTAATGAAATTAACCAAGATTTATATAATAAGTCCTTATATAAATAATTTGCATACCTTGTGATTTCTAATATATTCCAACTTCCATGGTGAGGTGTCATTCTTAGTGGTTTTTGTTTTCTTCTTTATCATTGAAATTTTCTTTTATGCGTAGTTCGATAACTATGGTTGTTAGGAAGAAAGTACTTTCTCTCATCAAACACTTCCTTTGCTAAATCCTTGAATGATGAGATTTTATCCTTGGACCACAAATTGGGCATGCAAATTTACTCTTTGTTTGAAGACCTACAAGATATATGAATAAATGTGGCGTCAAATTAGAGTTACAATTTAAAATAATGCATGTTTTTTTTCAATAAATATATATAATATTGATCACAAAATAAAGTAACAATATACAAAAATGTGTTAGCAGGAGCATCATGAATTGTCCGATAGTATTCATGGAATTGAAATCATTTTCCTATTGGTCTAGAGATGTCATACATAGTGGCCAACCCATACTTCAACAACTCATTGATGGGAGGCTCAATATGCTCTGGTTCATATCATTGGCGGGTACCTACATGATTGGTTCAACATAATGCATGATTAACTAAACTTATCTAGATAATAGTGATATATAAAATAAATAATTACCATGCTTGAAACAAAGAAATGAAATATTTTCATACTTTAAAGAAAATAAAGATAATAAAATACACGGAACAATCATTGCCAACATTGTGTTCTCTCTTGATTGACATCCAAGGAGGAAGGTTATTGTTTATAACAACAGACCCTGCTTGATGCAGTAGGAACAAGCTCTCCAATGGATTGACACTTTTCGGCTCCCCAATGAAAGTCTAACTTTATGAGGTTCTTCTTTAAAATTGGCCACTTTTATTCAATGTAGTTCAGAAATGCGGAACCATTTCTGGGGCATTCGAAGAACAGTCTCCAACTTATGTTCTTTGCATGGAAATCATAAAGCTGTGCTATACTTTGGCACATGAACAAGCTTCTTGGAAACATGGAATTATCGGAAAATAATGAAGAACTTTGTGAGGCACTTTTTTTATGCTTTATCGGTTTTGATATCTACTTATTTGACATTGTAGAATTCATTTTCCTAATTCATATTTTCAATAATATATGATATGATCATTAGGACATGAATAGATAACATGATAGTCCATTCCAATTTCTTTCATAATCACCGGATATTTCTTGATAATAATGCGTGGAAAATGTTGATGTCGATAATAGGAACTTGAAAATGTAACAATCTACACAATTATAAACAATAATTCAATGTAAGCAATAT
The DNA here is from genome assembly GCA_010110895.2 of Picea sitchensis. Classification (NCBI taxonomy): domain Eukaryota; kingdom Viridiplantae; phylum Streptophyta; class Pinopsida; order Pinales; family Pinaceae; genus Picea; species Picea sitchensis. The sequence continues at coordinate 12,190 of SNQJ01S0037663.1, forward strand.
TAATCATCAATATATCATCGGTATACTAATTTACAATTAGAAAATATGTAACAATATGGAAAAAATTGAACCTTTTAAGAAGTATTTGTGAACATGCAGGTATAAATAATTAACAAATTAAATACCTTAGTATGTATGTGAGACATGTTTGATAAACCATTCAAAACATTCAGGTTCACTAACAACAATATAGCATATAGAAAATTTGTTGTTGAGCCTTCATATAAGGAGTTGATGTGACTTCGAGTAGAGGATCAACATCATGACTATCATCTGGACGTATCATCATTGGAGAAAATGTGTCTTGGAACAATATATGTATCTCTTATTGTATGTCTTCTAATTTGAGTCACTAGTTATCTCCATCCATATCATCATTAATAGCATCAATAAACTGTGTTACGATGAAGTTCATCTTCATGTAAAGTAGTATTTTTGCTGGTACTTGGCAAATAACTCTCTAGAGATCTCGACATTTTGGGGCATCGTCTGTATATTTACAAAAAAAATGTAGAAAAGTTAGTGTCTATAGAAAATATAAAATCACGATAAAATATTACTAAAATTCATGACATCTTGATTATTAAGAGGAATACATTAAATATTGAATCCTCTTGCCAAAGGACGATATTCATAACCCCATTCAGCATGCCCCTTCTCCCTAAAATTTCTTTGGAGACATTTGTTATTAAAATTCTTCTTTTTTTTTTTTTTTTTTTTATATTGGTGATGGAAAATTTTATTGCCCTTCGCCTCTAATGTTGCTTTAACCGAGCAATCTTCCTGTCATTTCATTCATTGTGACAAATCCTTGTCTGACAAATGGTGTCTTACCTACACCATACCAAACATTAAGTTGTGAAATTTTTATATTTTAGCTCTTCTTTAGATTATGATATGTTTATTTACAATTACATACAATCCTCACAATTATTTCTTCTAAAGACATTTTGACATGCCTTTTTTTTTTATTATCGATTCTTGTTAAGATATATATGTTTCAGGGCTGTACTAACATAGGTATTGTGTATTGAATAATGGAAAATAATTACACACTGTTTAATGAAAGTGGTCAAAATTCTCAAACTTGAATCACTTTCTGACACTATACACTAGTCTCTAAGTTGTTTTGTAGACAAAATGTTAATATTTGAAATTCACCACTAAAAAGAATTTTATTATCGATTAACTATTAAGATATATATGTTTCAATTTGTACTATAGAGTATTGTGTATTGAATAACCATGGAAAATAATTACACACCATTTAACGAAAGTGGTCAAAATTTCTCAAACTTGAATCACTCGACACAATACACTAGTCTCTAAGTTGTTTTGTAGACAAAATGTCAATCTTAGAAATTCACCACTAAAAAAAGAATTCCAACCACTTTTCATTCACAATTGGGTTGGGTTGGTTTAAATTATGACATGTTGATTTACTTCTACATACAATGGTCACAATTTTATGCTACTTACAGTAGTCACAATTTTATTTTCTAAGAGACTTTGGCATGTTCTCATTTTTCATTGTCTGACTAGTAGATTTCATCATGTTCTCGTAGATTTCTCTATGAATTTTTTATATTTTAGATACTGATCCTTATTAATAGTGTATAAAAAAGTTACATCAACTATAAACTAAAGTTAATCACTACATCTAGAATTGCGTGTGATTATAAATTTTTTAGAGAAACAACATCACATATCAGAAAAGGGTATGTGGATTTTGTTGAGAAAGTTGAAACAAATATACTTTATTTACACTAGAAGACTATGGTATATAATCATAAGTTCATTTGTTAAAGGTGCTTAGTCATAAACCAAGAAAGTTAAAGGTGGCTAACCATAAGCTAAGATGGTTGAAGGTGGTTAGTTAAAAGTGATTGTTATGTGCCTAGTCACAACATAGATAACATCTTTATAATAAGGTCATATGTGTACAAATGTTTTCGTTATATAATAACGACATATATACCTAACATAAGTTTAGGGTTAGTGTTTATGTATCTTATTAGTCCCTTCTAAAGAAGGGAATATAGCAATCGATTGGAAGTCAAAATCATTTTGACTTTTGTAAATTTACAAAAATTTTAACAATGTTTTATAATGTTTTTCAATAAATATTTATTAATGAGAATTTTATATATAATTTTATTTTTTTTGAAATATTCAAAATTCTGTTTTTTGATTGGTCAAAAACTCTGAAGTGACCAATTTCCCCTAGTTGGAGATGACAATTAACCACAAAACTAAAAAAATTAAATGATTTTTTTTTTAAGAAATCCACAAATAGCCATGTATTAATTAAAAGTACAAATAATGATTGATGTTACCAGTGTTCTATGTGTAGTAAATGTAAGAATACACTTTGGATTTTGAGACTTTCTTTCATCTCCCAATGAGTTGAAGAGTACACTTTCTCCACCTTCTAGATGTACACACCCGATCACGTCAACCGCAACGTTTAGCCTCGGGTTTTGTTTTGCATGCTTAAATAATGGAAATTCTTGTACTTTGTTTTGAAAAATGTACAAACTCGATCACGTCAACCACAATATTTAGTCTTGGGGTTTTTTTTGCATGCTTAAATAATGGATGATCTCTCATACATTAATAATTATATGTAATATCAACGGGCTATCTTGTCACTAATGCCAACCTACCCATTACTTATTACAATATGTTGAGGATAGCAAAGAATTTATGCGGAAGAGGGAAATGTTATTAATATTCCTCTAGGTGAGGTGAAGCTTTCAAAATAGTCTCTTATTGAATATTTGGTAATCTTATGCCTCTTTCATTCAAATTAGAGGCTTCCTCGAATTTCATTGAAAAGAGAGAGAGATTATAGCTACAATTGAAGGGGAAAGGGTATGTGGATTCCATAAACCTAGAATATTATGGAATCCACATACCATTTTCCATAGAATATACTAACTATATCCAAAAACCAAAGACATAAAATATGGTACTACACATATTATAATATATTATAAAGGAAAAAATAAGCTACATGAAATTTGGACATTTGAACAAAAAATTACAAGTTAAATGAGTACATCAATAAAAAATAACATACTAACCTTGCAAGTTCAAAATCCAAGCTATGTATATCGAGAATTGGATTTGTTCAACCGGTGGGTGACGAAAAAAATAAACATCTCAAACAAAAGACAAGAATAGTGTCGCAACTATAGCAATTGTGTCGCAAAGTCTCTTAACGTCACGTATATATGGATGAAATAGTCAACTAGCTATTAACACCGACCAATGAGATAGGCAAAATTTTCATCGATATTTCCATGAAAGTTCATGGATATTTCCACGAAATTTCATCGATATTGCCACGAAAATCCAGACTATGTTAAAATAATATTTTTGTGGCTATTGCGATGAACTTTCGTGGCAATATCGACGAAAATCCCACCTTGTGTAAAAAAACAAATGAAACTGGTGGAAGCATGGAAAAATTTCGTGGAATAATTCGCCCATATGTAGTAGTGTCCTAATACGGCCTCTCTATATTATCTTCTTTGCTTCTTATTTTTTCATGGTATCAGAGCGTAGGATGTAAGCCTCTTCACAGTTCCTGGAGAGCATCCTGATCCCAAGAGGAAGAGCACAGAGAATATGTTGTCTCATAGATGAGAGCACTAGTGGTAAGATTCTTCATGGAGCTTGGAGAGCAGTCGACTCAAAAGATCCTTGGAGAAAAAACAGCGCGAGGAACCATCCCTGTAGAAGGATGAACCGTTTAAAGATTCATGAAATCCCGTCTTCAAGAGGAAGTTGCAGAAGCAACAAAGGAGAAGATACAACAACCATAAAATCAGTCGCAGGAAAAGATATGAGCCATTAAATCAAGCTCAGAAAGGATGAGGAGCATGCAGAAGAGGCGAACATTTTTCAGTCATTATATCTAGACGAGAGCAAGAGTAGTCGTCGGATCAAGAAAAGGTGCACAAGGTTTAATTGCCGAAGTTCTTCGAACTTCGCATATTCAACGATTTCATGCAAAGGTTGCAAAGGAGTCAAAATCTTCCAAAGTTTCGAAGCCCAAACCAAATCCTGTCCGTCGGATTGGAAGACACGTGGCATCCTATCAGTGCTTCATTGGTTTGTTGTTTGGGAGAAATAAAAAAAGGAGGTTATCAAAGTGTCAAAGGTGAGAAGTAGATCTGGACCGTTGGTGCCATAGGGGACACATGTCATGTGAACCCACACTTTGGAGATAGATCAATTTGGAGGTCTAAGGAGTCTGAAGGAGCCGCAGTCACTGAAGTGTCGGTTTCCCAAAGTTATTGTTATCCATTAGTTTTAATGGACACACAATGTCATTCTAGAAGGTCGAAACATCAACACTCTGGAAGAATGAAGGTCTATTGAGTCAAGAACTCCCGAAGATCCGAAGATCCAGAGTAAATCTATTCGATTGATCGCATGGTACATGTGACAGGAGATCCTTCATAGGAAAGTCAGAAATGTGAAGCAAGAATTCCTGAAGGCTCGAAACCTGAAATTCATCTGGATCGTCCATCAATGAGGACATGTGGCGCCAGATATCTCACTTCAGATGCTTAACACTCTAGGAGGTTTTTCAAAGTGAAGCATTGGAGCAAGAACATGAAAAATCCCAAAGGCAATCTAATCTGTTGAAGGTTGAGGACACGTGTCGATAGATCTGACACTCTAGAAATTTAACACTTCAGAGGTTGTGGTGTTGTGCATCTCGGAACTCCCGAAGCCCGGGATTCTAAAGTAAATCTCAGTCATCCAATCAAGAGGAAATGTGGAGGTTAATCTTTCACTTCAGATATTCGACACTTTAGAGGTTAGTGCAAGTCAACAGATAAAAACTCTCGAAGGTCGGAGTTCCGAAGAAATTCTTGGCCATTGGTTTGGAGAGGTTTGAGGATAGTTGGATCTACATCTCTATGGATAGTTCATCGCTTCGGCACTACACAATTGTTTATATTAAGAGAGGTGGATGGATATGAATCTTGAACTCCAGAAGTAATTGTGAGTCTTTGATCTCCGATCAACATGGACCGTTAATCTTTGCAGCATTACGACTATTTAGAGTAACTGAGGCCTTCACTCGTCGAAAATCCCGAAGCTCCGTAGGACCTTGTTCTCATTTCTCGGTCACATGAGAATATGAAATTTAATTTTTTTGGCTCTTGAGTACACTCATATAGCCCGATTCCACCATTAGAGGAGCTACAGTTGAAAAATAACAGAGCTTGGAGCTGTGACTCTGTAGATCTTGTGTTTGGATAGTCAAAAGCATCCAGATCAAAGCTAAAGAAGTGATCTACCCCGCGTTTTTTGGCCCGAAGTCACATAGATAACTTCACAGACCTAGTTTTACACATAGGAAACAAGTAAAGCACGAAAATCCCTAACATGTTTTATGTTCTAATTATTTTCAAGATGGCCAACTGTAACAATTTAGGACCAACACAAGGGTCGATTATTCTTGTAAAGAACTATGAATTTTGGTCTCTTAGAATGAGATCCTTCTTAAAAGCACATGAGTGGTGGGATCCATTGGATCTTGGCTATGTGGAACCAGATCCAGCAACCCTAGCTACCATGGCCAATCAAGAGAGAGATGCTCAGGCAGAACAAAGGAAAAGAGAGAATAAGGAAAATTTATGGATTCAAAACTCCATGGATGACTCAATTTTCTCCAAAATCACAGGCATTGTTAATTCAAAACAAACCTAGGACATCCTTCAATCATATTACTAAGGAAATGAAATGGTCAAAACCATTAAGTTGCAGACCTTCAGGACACATTTTGAGACTTTAAAAATGACAGAGTCTAAAAAGGTGGACCAATTTATGACCAAAGTCATGGGAATTGTAAGCCATATCTGATTGACTTGTGAAGACATCCCTGATCAAAGGATCATTGAGAAAGTCCTTGGAAGTCTTCCAAATAAATTTGAGGTGGTTGTTACAGCGATCCCTGAATCCAAGGATCTGTCAAATTTTTCCACACGTGCAATAATGGGTTCTCTATTGACACACAAGACCATACTACTTCTCAAAGATGAGTCAATAGCCAACTCCTTCAAGACTCAATTCTCTTTCAGCAGAGGGAGAGGCAAAGGAAGAGGTAGAGGCAGAGGTCACCGATGAAGAGGGAGAATTCCAAGTAACAATCACTCAAGTTAAGGTCATAGACATCAAAACCAAAATCATAAGTTCCGGCCTCAAAGAGGCAAGGGAGAAGATCAAATGATAAAGAAAGAATACAATTCTATTGCTGCAAAATGTATGGGCACTATGGATCTGAATGCTAGAAGAAGAAAGAAAATCAACACTCAGGTAACGCAAATGTCTCAAATCATGAAGGAGAAACCTCATATGGATTGTTTTTCTCATGCCACAAGACTGAAGAACAGCACAAAGATCTCTGGTTGTTGGAAAGTGGATGCAAAAATCACATGACAGGTACCACATATTTGCTTTCATGCATTGATTCTTCTATTTCATCTAATATTATACTTGGAGATGTCTCTTTAGTCAAAGTTAAAGGAAAAGGAACTTTACCTATTCTCACTAAACAAAATGTAAAGAAAGGCATTAACAATCTCTATCATGTTCTAGATCTGAAACATAATCTATTAAGTGTAGGTCAACTAGTTGAAAATGGATACAAGGTACTCTTTGAAGGAGCATCATGTACGATATATGAAAAATCTCCCAGCAGAAAATTAATTTCTGAAATCCACATGACTAGGAATAGAATGTTTCCCTTGACCCTTAAAACTACAAATTTGATCCAATCTTATGCACGAATTGAACCCACCCCCAATGAAACTATGGTTTGGCATGCAATATTTGGACATCTACCCTTTCATAGTCTAAGCCTTCTACAAAATCACTCCATGGTCAAAGGTCTACCTATCTTCAAAGAGAAAAAACCCCCATGTGAGTCTTGCATTCTTAGAAAACATAAGAGAACACGTTTTTCATAGACCTCCACTCAAGCCAAAAGACACTTAGAGTTGGTTCACATTGACCTATGTGGACCAATGAAAACAAATTCAAAATGTGGTAGATTTTATTTCCTAACATTTATTGATGACTTTAGGAGGAAAATAGGGATCTATTTCCTGAGACACAATTCTGAAACCTTTGCAAAGTTCAAAGAGTTCAAGGCTGATGTTCAAAAACATAGTGGCAAATATGTGAAGATTCTCACGTCAAATGGAAGATGAGAATATAGCTCCAAAGAATTTGCAAATTTATGCAAATCACGAGGCATCATCATGCAACTTACAACTAGGCATACTCCACAACAAAATGGAGTGGCTGAGAGGAAAAATCAGACTATAATGAACATGGCAAGGAACCTTCTTAGAGAGAAATGTATGTCAAATCTATTTTGGGCTGAAGCAGTAGCATGTTGAGTTTATCTCCTGAATACATCTCCAACCACTAGTGTCAAGATGAAGGTCCCTCAAGAAGCATGGAGTGGGACAAAGTTGAATGTTGCTCATCTTAGGAATTTTGGATGCATTGCATTTGCTAACATACCTTCCGAATTGAGGAAGAAACTTGATGATCAAAGTGAGAAATTATTTTTTGTTGGCTACATTGAGACATCCAAAGCCTACAGACACTATAATCTGATTTCAAAGAAACTCATTCTTAGATGAGATGTCAAATTTCTTGAAAATTAGTCCTAGAGTGAGTCTGAAAATTGTCCTATGGACATTAAAAATCCATTGATGCCACTTTCTGAAAAACACAGACAATTCAGTACAAAAAACACATCATCCTATCCTTCCAAGATTGCAGGTACAAGCACAGCCTGAAAGTCCTCAAGCCAACTCTTCTTCAAGCAAAAATTCATTGTAACGACCTCCTCGTTACGACCACAATGCTGATAACAGGTGTAATTTTTTTTTTTTGTTTTAAAAGTGT
>SNQJ01S0037663.1:34820-70810 GCA_010110895.2 Picea sitchensis
AGTGTTTCCATCAATGCCAAAGGGGGAGATTGTTGATTAAGGTTGGTTGTCATTGATGTCAACCCTTGAAGAAAGACCCGTAGCACAAAGGTTTGGGTAATGGACCCAATAGTGTTTGATGTAAATATGTCTCATTATTGTTTTGTCATGGTTGATAAGAAGTAAATATGGATGAACTCCAAAGTGGTCCCCTTATGGTGAAAACCCTCTCGGGAAGACGCTTTGTGGAGTAAGATAACCCATGCTTAATTGTGGAATAATGAGATGAAGGAAAGTGAATCTGTCAGAGAAAATATCCTAGATGGATAGTTCTTGTCATGTCATTTCTGGTGGTATGTGGAATGTCACATAATTCCTCACGGGTAGAGAGTTATGGCCATGAGAAGTTGGAGACCCTATGTTTGGGTAATGGACCCAAGTTTGTTTGATGGGTAACAGTATGAGATATGATATATTTTCAGATAATACTATTCTATATGGATAGTACATGTCATTCCATTTCTAGTGGTATGTAGAACGTCACATAACTCCTCACGATTTGAGAGTTATGGCCTTACGAAGTTGGAGGACCCTCATATGTCATCTAGAAGCCCCAAAAGGTCCAAGTAGTCAAAGTGGTTCAAGAGATTTTTTAAAAGGTAAATAATAGAGGTGAGTATTGAGTGTGGTGGTAAGATACAAAATAAATTGACAATAATAATTTTAATGGATAAATTAGAAGTGGACCCAACCCTAAACAAGGAAGGTGGGGCCAAGTATTCCCTCAAAGAAGATGTTTTTAAGGAGCTACTTGAGTATAAATAAGAGACAAGGGATCTCATTTTGAATCACACTTGAGGGAATATTGAATATTTATAGGTGTCTAAAGGTTTACAAATGATATCTAGAAGCCAAATTAGGAAAGTGAAGAAAAGAGGCTGAAATGCAAGGGAGGATAAATTCTTTTGATGGTGCTTTCCTAGGTATGTTATTTTGAGGTCATCTCACCATTTAGCTATAACTTTGTTTCTATAATGAGTCAGATCATAAAATTTATATGCAAGTGAAACATATCCATGTATATGTGGTTAAAATTCATCTTGTGGGTCTTTTGTTACGGGGTTACACTCTGTGGAAAATAGGGTTTGTAGCTGAGATCCACATGACTAGTCAATAATCAGGTGTTTCGGGTAAAAGTCATAACTTATTCATAAAAGATACAAATTTGGTGAGACAAAATGTTGTTTAGGGTACATTCTATAGTATGCTGTGTAATAGTTCAGATAATTTCATCAAATATTTTGTCCGGAGGCCGCATCTCTGAGGTCTCTCTCCTAGAATAACCCGAGGGAATTCAACAAGGTATGCCATTTTTGCTATAACTCCTTTTAAGGAGGTTAGAGTAGTGCCATGGAGGAATTACGTAAACACATTGAATAACATTGTGTATTAGTTTCAAATATTTATACATTACAAGTTCAAAGTTATGATTACTTCAAGTTAGGGTTGTTGACTGAAATCCAAAGTAGGCATGTGAGACTAAAGAAAGAGTTTGATGAAAATGCTAGTCTCTTTAACATTAAAAGTTAAGGAAGGTTTCTGGGAATGTGATCATATACACCAGGTCTATAATAGACCTGGTTTATAGAGTTACAAATAATATTTGAAATTGATGAGGGCTTTGGTTGGGGTACATGTTGAGTAAATGGATTTGAGACAGTGGTTGATGAGTTAGCACATACATGGGGTGTATAGTTGATGATATTTGGTACATATTGATGAGTCATAGTTGATGAGTAGTTGACACATGATTGAAGTACATATTGGCTATTTTTGTGGTTGGATGCACTTATTTATGGGTACAAGTTGATTCTGAGGATTGTGCATGGTTGATGCACTTGTTTATGGTAAGTTGATTAGGATTTGGTTATGGTTGATGCACTTCATTTATGATAAGTTGATTCTGAGGTTGGTGCATGGTTGATACTTGTTTATGAATACCCAGTTTATTACAGGTTGATGCTTCATTTATGCATGGTTCAAATTTATTAGATGCAGTTTCTGGTAATTTATATCTCCTTAGTGATATGAATTAATGATGGTTCCATCATTCTACTTCTACGCCAGTGGGGGGCCAGGCAAGAGACGGTTGCTTAACCACCTTCGGTTAGCCTTCCAGAGAACATTGGGGATGTAGCCTCCTTACAGTTTGTAGCAGGGAGGGTGGGAGTTGGAGCTTCCCTCGAGGTGTATCCTGAGAAACTAGAGAACTAGACCTCAACATTCTGTTGGAAAACAAAAGGAGTTGGTGCTTCCAATGAATGTAATTCTTCAAGACATATAGAAAAACATTACATGGTTTCTCTCAATTTGGGTTTCCATTAAACACAGGTGTCTTGTGTATGTGTATGATTGTTCATTTATTCATTTCTTATTTACTCTGCGGTTATTGGATAATAAGGCTTCATTGATATAACACTTGGATTATATGGTTAAAGGGACTAAATTGCTCTCTGAAAATGCTGATTCACCCCCCTCTCAGTAATCCAACACAACCATCCTTGCAGAAGCATCACCTAAAACATACCTGCTTGCATTTGTTTCTAGTTCAAATGGTCATCATAATTGGGCATGGCTAAGATTAGAGAATTTCCAATCTTTCTCCTCAGTTCTTCAAACGCCCATAGTTGTGGCTTGCCTCAATGAAAAATCTTCTCTTTGGAAGTCATGGTGTGTAATGGTGAAACTGTTTCTTAAACTTTTTCTATGAAAATCCTCAAGTTTTGTATGAACATCCTCAAGTATTGCATTGCTCCCATGAAAATTTTGATCTTTGTCAAGATGGTGGGAATAAGCCATTTGCTGATCTTTGCAATCTTGTTTTGATCCACCCTTAGCGCTCCTCCATTTATTATGTGTCTAATATAAATCAAGGACACTTTTTTGACACTACATTTTTTCAAATTCATGATCAATTGATCTATTTTAGTGTCTCTAGTCCTTGTTCCACATGTTGTATGTGCTCTTAATAATTATTATTGAACATTAGTATGTCATCTAGATATACTTTTAAAATGATTAAATAAATGGTTGTAGCACATCATTCATAAAGAACATGTAAGTTGGAGGTTGCATTACATAAACACAAATGAATCACTAACCATTCATATACAAACCTTGTTGCCTTGTCTTGAATGTTATTTTACACATATTTTCTTTGATCCTTAATCCAAGTCTTGTTTCACCCAACCGAAGTGATATGGTTGTGCATGACCATGAGTCTCTAGGCCAATTTTTTAAACTAGTTGTGTAGAGATCAAATTCAATTGTGAATCGAGATCAAACAAGTAATCCATTTTAGCTTGTCTCATGTGGATATAGTCATGAAATAATTTTGTCATATCTTTTTTCTTTTTGGGATTGTCATTGATTAATGCTACCTCCCTTTTGAATGGTAGTGCAACTAATTAATTCTACCACCTTTTGAATGGTGGTCAACTACTTCTTCTTTTAGCTTTTAGAAGTGCTTAGGGCATTTATCAAGGTGTAATTTTCAGCAGTCTTGGTGTGCCTTTCTCTCATGAGACTTGTAATACATGGTGGGAGGTGTTGTTTCTTGAATCATTGCTACAATATTATTCAAAACCCACTTATTATTCTTCCCATAAATGACACCTTGAACCACCACAAATGACCTCTCAAAGGCATCTTTTGCCAATTAGGTATATAGGTAACACTAACATTCTTTAGAACTAGGTATGGGTCTCGAGGCCCTAAACATGGTCAAGGGAGGAAAAAATGAACTTTAGGCCTTAAAGGAAGGTTTCAACAATCCAAGGCCAATAAGGATGCCTTGTATAACCATACAAGACCTTCTGAGGGTATTCCAACCTATGATTGGGGATGTCGATGCCACTATGTAGTTTTGAGTAGTAGGTATGTGTCTCTAGGTCTTGGAAATGATATAGGGAAGAAAACCATGCCTTAGGTTCTAAATAAATCTTTGAGTCATCTAGAGCCATGAAAAATGCCTCAAAGAGGTACCACCACATTACTCTAGAGGGTATCCTTGGCCTCCTAAGAAATGATGTTAGTTCTCTCACAAGGTTTTGATCATTAGCTATGGGTCTGAAGGCCTTGATATGGTTGAGGTGGGAACCCAAGGCTTAGTCGAATTACAAATCTTCTAGGCATCCATGGCCAAACATGACACCACAAACTAGCACACCCAATCTCTCAGGTTTTTAATACCTTCTAGGGCTCAAATTTCATGAATGACACCTCAAACCACCATGGATGACCTCTCGAGGGTATCTTTGGCATTCAAATGGGATTATGGGCATCAATAGGATATTTGAGCGGGTATGGGTCTTGGGTCCTTGGACAAGATCGAGAGAGGAAATCCCCTCCTTCCATCCCATTGTTTCCTTCACAGTCTTCCATATAGAGACCACAACCCTTTCCTTTATAGTTTGTACAACTTCATCAAAACCATTACAACCTATGCATACAATGGATTAAACAACAACTTTATCATCTTGTAATATAAATCACAACCAACCCCAACAGTATTTCCAACTCGAACCTTTCCTCCATTCCCCACCAACCACTAAAGGTGTTTTCCAAATATGTGAAATTCGGGATCATGGATTTCAAACTTCTCGATCCCACCCGAACTCTCGATGGGTCTCAAATCTAGTTCTCCAATGAGCATGGGGATATGCAAATATATGCAGCTTTATACAACTTATATAAAACTTTATGCAACAAGCTTATGCAACTATATGCAACTATATTACAACAATTTAGTATGCAACTATATAAAGTATGCAACATTCAACTTATGTAGCTTATGCAACTACATGGAACTTATGCAACTTTATGCAACGCATGCAACTTTATGCAACAAATTTTAACTTATGCAACTATGAAGCTATATGTAACTTATGCAACTATGCAACTATATAAAACATGCAACTATATGCAACTATGACAATTTCGTATGCAACTGTATGAAAATATGTGTAACTTATGAAACTATGGAACTATATGGAACTATAAGAAACTTTATGCAAAATGCAACTTATGCAACTATATGCAACTTTGTACAACTATATGCAACTATATGCAAATATGCAACTATATGCAACTATGCAACATGAAACTTATGCAACTTTATGGAACTTATGCAACTTTATGCAACATACAACTTTATGCAACAATGCAACATGAAACTATGCAACTATATGCAACTTATGAAACTATGCAACTATATGCGACTTAGGCAACTATATGAAACTATGTAATGACAATTTTGTATGCAACTATATGCAAATGGAACTATGTAAAACTATTCAACTATATGGAACTATAAGCAACTTTATGCCAAAATTCAACTTATGCAACTTTATGCAACTATATGCAACTTTATGACTTATGCAACTATATGCAACTATGCAACTATATGCAACTATATGAAAATATGCAACTTATCCAGCTATATGCAACTATATTGCAACTTTTGTGCAACAATGCAGCTATGTACAAGTATATTGCAACTATATTAAACTATATGACAATTTCGTATACAACTATATGAAACTAGGAAAGTATATGCAACAATTCAACTTATCATGTTTTTGGCGACTATATGCAATTTTGTGCAACTATATGCAACTATGCAACTTTATGCAACAATACAACTATGTGCAACTATGCAACTATATATGCAACTTATCCAATATATGCAGGTTATGCAACTATGTCCATTTATGTGACAATGCAACTTATGCAATAATGCAACTATATTGCAACTATTTGCATTATGCAACTATATTGCAACTATTTAGTATGCAACTATATGCAACTAAGCGCAGCTATGCAACTATAATGTAACAATTGGCTTATCATGTTTTTAGGTGACAATGTCAACTATATGCAACTTTATGCAACACTAAAACTTATGCAACTATATGCAACTTATTCAACTATATGCAACTATATGCAACAATGCAACTTATGCAACTATATGCAACTATATTGCAACTATATGCAACTATGTTGGTACCAAAACTTATATTGGCATGATAACTTATCTTCCTATTTTAATGAGTGTAGGTACCGTAAATGGGTATGTTGGATCTATCTTCCTTGAGTGATGATCGATATATACTAAGAGAAGTTGAAATTGGGGCGTGTTGTACTAGATCTGGTTCCTAGATCAATAGATCTGAAAGAAATGTAAAAGGAAAAGATTTTAGCCTTAATGCATACAATTTTTTTATTTCCAACGGAGGACGTGTAACTATGATGCTGAGAGCATAGGTGACATTGAGTTCCCTTGAGGTATAAAAATCTAATGCAACGATGGGAACCTAAGGAGGTATCAGGTGGACCACGAATGACCTCTCGAAGTCATCCTTTGCCAATTAGGTATAGGTAACACTAACATTATTGAGGACTAGGTATGTGTCTCGGGGCCTTGACTTGTGGTCAAGGGAGGAAACTTGAACTTTAGGCCTTAAAGGAAACTTTCAATGAGCCAAGGCCAATAAGGATGCCTCATATAACCACACAAGGCCTTTTGGGGTATTCCAACCTATGGTTGGGGATGTAGGTGCCACTAGGTGTTTTTGAGAAGTAGGTATGTGTCTCAAGGTATTGGAAATGATATGGGGAAGAAGGCCATGGATTAGGTTCTAAAGAAGGCTTTGAGTCATCTAAGAAATGATGACATTCTCAAAGTACCACACATAAACTCTAGAGGGGTATTCATGGCCTCTAAGAAATGATGTTAGTGCTCTCACAGGTTTTGAGCATTAGCTATGGATCTTAAGGCCTTGATATAGTTGAGGGGGAACTGGAGTTTGGTCAAAGTACAAGGCTTCTAGGCATCCATGGCCAAACATGACACCTCAAACTAGAGCACCCAATCTCTCAAGGTTTTGTGCAACTTCTGGGGCTCAAATTTCATGAATGACACCTCAAGCCACCATAGATGACCTCTTGAGGGTATCTTTGGAATTCAAGTGGGAGTATGGGCATCAATGGGATATTTTAGGCATTGGGTATGGGTCTTGGGTCCTTGGACAAGATTGAGAGAGGAAACCCCTCCTTCCATCCCATTGTCAACTCTCAGGTTCAATGCCTTCACAGTCTTCCATATAGAAGACCACACCCCTTTCCTTTATAGTTTGTACAACTTCATCAAAAACATTACACCCTATGCATAAAATTAATTAAACAACAACTCGATCATCCTGTAATATCTGTCACAACCAACTAACAGTATTTTAACTCAAAACCTTTCCCTCCATTCCCACTGACCACTAAAAGGTGATTTCAAATGTGAAATTCTAGGATCATGGATTTCAAACTATCGATCCCAGCAAGACTCTTTGATGGGTCTCAAATCAGGTTCTCCACTGAGCGTCACAAGGGACACAAATATATGCAATATATGCAACTTTACAATAAATGCAACATGCAACTATATACAACTATATTGCAACAATTTAGGTATGCAACTATATGCAAATGTAGTATATGAAACTAATGCGACATGCAACTATACAACATGCAACTTATGAAACTTTATGGAACTTATGCAACATTACAGCTTTGTGCAACAATGCAGCATGCAACTATGAAACTATATACCTTGGCCAACTATTCACAACTATGTGACTTAGCAAAACTATATGTAACTATATGACAATTTCTTATGCAACTATATGTAAATATGGAACTGTGTGCAACTATGCAACTATATGGAACATAAACAACTTTGAAAAAATGAAACTTATGCAGCTATATGCAACAATTCAACTTATGCAAATATATGCAACAATGCAACTATATGCAAATGTGCACGGCTATATGCAATATACAACATGCAACATGCAACTTTATGGAACTTATGCAACTATGCAACTATATGGAGCTTATACGTATATGCAACTATATGACAATTTTGTATGAAACTATATGCAAATATGGAACTATATGCAACCATGCAACTATGCAATTTTGTGTGAAACTATGTGCAAATATGGAACTATATGCAACTATGTGCAAATATAGTAACTTTATGAAAAAATGCAGCTTATGCAACTATATTGCAATTTATGCAACTATATGCAGCTATATTCAAGATGCCGTGCTTATCCAACTATATGCAACTATGTTACCCAACAATTTAGGTAATGCAAACTAGCATGCAAATATGCAGCTATATGAAACTATATGCAACTAGGCAGCTATGCAACTATATGCAACATCATGTTTTGGTGACTATATGCAGCTATATGCAGCTATGCAGCTACATGCAACTTATGCAACTATGTAACTATGCAGAGTAATGCAACTTATCTAACTATATGCAACTATGCAACTTCATATGCAACAATGCAGCTTATGCAACTATACACAACTATGTTGCAGCAATTTTAGGTATGTAACTAAATGCAAATATACAGCTAAGCGCAACTATACGGCTATATGCAACTACGCGCAACTATGCAGCTATATGAAACCGATACAGCTTATCATGTTTTAGTGACAATATGCAACTAAAAAACATGATAATTTGCATCGTTGCATATAGTTGCAAATAGTCACATAAGTTGCAATATATGCAACTATAATGCAACAATATGCAACTATGCAACATGCAACTAAATGCAACTATATTAAACTGTGTTGGTACCAAAAACTTGTATTGACACAATAACTTATCTTCTTGTTTTAGCAAGTGTAGGTACCACCAAATAAGTATCTGTCGGATCTATCTTCCTCGAGTGAATTGATCAAGATATACTAAGAGGTTGAAAGTGAGATGTGTTGTACTAGATCTCACAGGTTCTAGATCAATTAGATCTGAAAAGGTAAGGAAAGATTTCATATGTACATCACGATGTTTATTGCCAGCGGAGGAATTGGAGTGTAATTATGATGGTGAGAGCATAGGTGGCATTGAGTGTCCTTGAGGTATAAACATTTAGTGCAATGATGGGCACCTAATGAGCTACTTGAAGTGGACACATGTTTCTTCATCGATGGGAGGATGTATCATTGCTCCTTCGTCCTTACATGGATTGGGGTTATTTCCATGGATGGCATAAAGGTGAAGATGGAGCTATGGCCCGAATTGATGGAGTATGTCGGACAATTATGAAATACAATCATTGGTTGATGTTGGTCCGATATACGTGAAGTATGCGGAGATACATAGTTGTTGCAAATTATATATACAACTAGTAGATAACAATCAAAATAAAGGGAAACTATATTGATGGAGGGGCCAAACGATTCTGGAAACATTATGGGATTTATAAATGGTACGACCGGTGGCAACAACTAAGAAACCAATTTCATATTTGAGGGGCATGAAGAGGAATCATAGGCTATGTGCAACAAAAACAATAGTTCAATTGTTGAAAGGTTGATCGATTACAACTTAAATCAGATAGATGGAGTTGCAACTATGGGGTAAATATCTCTTACATACCATTCAGGTTCAACCTTTGATCAATCAATTTTTTACCGCATATATTTCATTTTTCATTATTTATTTTCTGATATTACTACAATATTTCATTTTTTAATATACAATTACTTTCATAACTCTTTATTTGATTAATTTATTGTGTCAACACCTATCCAAGGTGTGTATTGAGATATCATAGGCTACACATATGTCTAGAATTGGTAGTGGAGAAGGCACCCACTATCATAAGGTAAATGTTAAAATCTGGTAACAACTTATGAGCTACAACAACTAAATTTAATTTCATTATTATTATTATTATTATTATTTTTTTTTTTTTTTTTTTGATATAGGCGCAATGGCTGTTTTTTTTCTTAATATTACGGTGAATTTCATAACTTTTATTGATTGATTTATTGTCTCAACATGTCCGAGGTGGTGGCATAAAATCAGCCGCTACATCTGTCGAGGGTGACCATGGAAAGA
Source organism: Picea sitchensis (assembly GCA_010110895.2). Classification (NCBI taxonomy): domain Eukaryota; kingdom Viridiplantae; phylum Streptophyta; class Pinopsida; order Pinales; family Pinaceae; genus Picea; species Picea sitchensis. The sequence continues at coordinate 44,773 of SNQJ01S0037663.1, forward strand.
CAACTTCTATACCTCACCAAGTAAATGTTAAGTATAGTAACAACTTATGACTACAATAACTACATTTATGAAATTTCATTATTTTTTGATATTATTCCAATATTTCATTTTTAAATGTTACTGAGGTGAATTTCATAGCTTTTGTTGATTGATTTATTGTGTCAAATTCTATCGAGGTTGACCATGTCTGAAAATCACCTACTACATATGTCCAAGGTGACTATGGAAAGGCTACTCGCCTCCTGAGGGTAAATGTTAAATCTGATGTGAGTTGTGACTACAACAACTAAATTTATGAAATTTTGTTATTGTTTTTCTTACATTACGCAATATTTCATTTTTTAATGTTCTTGAGGTTAATTTCCTTAACTTTTGTTAGTTGATTTATTGTGTCAACATTTATCAGGAGTGGCCAGGTGTCCTGAAAATCACCAGCTACATCGTCGAGTGGCCAGGTGTTGAAAATCACCTTCTATCTGTCCGGAGGTGATGGAAAACATATTTGTGTCTCTGAGTAAATGTTAGATACAGTAAAAAATTATGAATACAATAATTAAATTTCTCAAATGTTAAATATCATCTCATTAATTTTATTCATCAATGTATTGTGGCATGGTCAGCGTGGGAGGAAACTGCGAGGGATATTGATGTGGACAAAATATTTTATTCGACTAACCCAATGATAATTGTAATGAAGGCCTTGAAGAGGGCTAACATAGAATATCTGGGTTTTCTTAGCAAAAGACCCCTGATACAGGAGGACATGGCAAGATTTGTACAACAACAAAATACAATACAAAACTAATTTTGGGGTAAGTGGCATCTTCACATATTTTTTATAAATTATGACAATTTCATATCTGTTTTTGTTTTATATTTTGTATATATAATCTGTAATAAAAGTAAATTTTTCTATTTGTAGGAGTTTGTAAACCCTGTGCATGGGGAACCTTTCGATCCTATAATTGCTATAGGTAGTAGTGATGGTCCAGTGCAAATTTTTGAAATAGAAAAGTGCAAGTGATGATTTTTTGAGCCTCCTAAGGATCCCCCTGAATCCATTGATGATGAGATGATTTTGACTGGCATGGCCATAGGAAGCATGATAGAATGACACGGGACTCCACATGACTCACGGAGAGGAGCGTCTTGTAGAGGAGGGATACTATTTTGCATGGAGCATAACGAATTAAAAGCATCGGATCACTAGATGTCTACTTTTGTGGATGATGCATGTGTTAGATCAAGATTGAGAAGATTGCATGTAATTGTTAATTAATTGATTCATTTTTCATGAAATTGAAATGGAAATCTGTTGAGATTATTATAAATTAATGGATAACATGTTTTGCAGGAAACAATGTTTTGTATAGAAACGTACATGACAAAGTAGTGGAGTTGTTTGGCCCCACCATTAGCACACAATGGAATGACCAAGATAACAAAAATAGAAGATGATTTAATAGATGACATGGTAAACTTGTTGACAACTTTCAACAAGAGGTGGTTACAAAGTTAAGTGGCGAGAATTTAAAATATACCGGGGCCCAGTGTAGGGAGAATTGCAATTAGACCTCAAGTACGAGCACCCTCCCATTGTTCCAGAGAAAGAGTGGAAGCCCCTGATAGAGGATGCAAAGGAAAACTTGTTTAAAAAACAAGTAAGACATCCATGAGCTGGTCAATAAAGGTACAATACATGTCATATTATTGAGTGAAATATGATCATTTATGTTTTCTTTCATTTTAAGTAACAATTAGGTAATATTTTCAAAATTCCATATAGCAGTGCGGGCCTCCAAAGAAACCAAGGCTAGAGTGGAAAAACCGACCAACAAATTTGGGCGGAGTGGCTATGGAAGGCAAAAAGCCTGTATAGTAATATTTAAATGATTAACCGTGGTTATCATCTAACAATTCTGAAACAAATATATGTTTTGTTATTGGGTATTTTAATGGTTTATGCATTTACATTATAATATGTTAGACATTGCGCCAGGGAGGACCAACAAATCTTGGTTACAAGCATGGTTTTAAAAGTGTGATTGAATATAGAAAAATCTTGGAGCGGACTCCTATCTCCCGAAATACGTGAGTAAAATCAAATGAATAGGAAACCCATGCGGTAACATGCTTGTAAAAGTCTATTCATATTTTTATTATATCACCCATAACTAGGAAATTATTTATGTTTGTTTTCAAGCAACAGTGATACCGCAACAGTGAATCTAGCGTTATTCAATAGACACCATGTCATACAGGGGTGTACATGTCCAATTATAGTGTAGAGAAGAGTACCCATTCCAATTATGTATGTATACCATAATTATAAATTTTTACTGTGATTGTAGATGTTTATTTCTTGACTTATGCCCATATATTATCTTCTCAAAATTGAAGGCATGTAGCTCAGGAGGGTGAAAAGAGAGAGCAACCAAGTGGACAATAAATTAGCGCACCAAGCATCACCTTCTACGCTTGGACAGGTAAAGAGCGATAGTGTAGTGTTAATCAAAATAATGAATTAGTTGGCTTCAATTATATTTCAAAATATCGATATGATCATTTTGTTGTTGAGTTCACAACCTTGAACAAATGCCTCGACGCCCTTATAAACGCTTATACAAAATTATGGTACGGTTTTAAAACAATAGAAGGACGGGGCACACAAAATACAATGTCCTTGATGATTACTTATTCACCCTAATTATCAATTTTATGAATGTAAAAACAAATAAATCAAAGAAAAATTAAGATGTATAAATTCATGGCTTGTATTTGGATGTTTATCGATATTTATATGTTCATATGCTTCAATGTTTACATGTTCATATGTTTTGATGACTATCCTAGTTATGCATGAATGTCTATATGTTTTCTATATAAAGAAAATCATTTGTTGGGTATGGGGAATTGAGAGTGATGTTGGGGGGAGGGGAGGGGCCATGTTATATTCCACCTTCATGTGGTTGGATTTTTTTAGTAGAGAATAACCTATTCTGAAACAAAGAGAATCTCATTAGGGTAGACCACTTAATTTTTTTCTAGAGTATTTTGTATAACTAAATGCATGTTTATTTGCTTAGTAATTATTTACTCCTTATAAATAATTTGTCTTTTATGATTCATACAGGTCTTGGTGATGAAAATGCATCTTTTGAACAACTGTTATCAAGTTTTATGGGCTAATGGATCGGTGAAAGGACAATGAAAAGGTACTTAAGGGTTTTGATGTGTTTTTAAAGTATACTAGTAAAAGTTCACAATCTCAGGGATACGGTGCATTTTTGGTGAAAAGAATCAAGTTTTAATAAAGGGTGGCAAATCATGGACCGTGGGAAAAACCTTTTTTGTATTCTTACATTGTGTACAACTAATATATTTTTTAGTATAAAATCTTAACCACACACACACACACACATGAACCCTAAGTAAACAAATGATAGAAGATAGGAGATATGCATTGATAGGAGTGAATGAGATAATAATATGAATAATGGGTGGAGGTGCACTCTAGCCTTGAATTGAATGATCTTGCATCCAACATGTCTCATTGTAATGTATGTTGTGATAGTTGTGTCTTCTCACTATAATGTATGTTTCTATGTCCATCATGGGATCCCTAGAGCACCACCTATCATTCATTCAAACACATAGTAATTAGAATCCAGCTAATGTGTGCAAGTGTTGTATGATTAACTAATAATTTGCATCCTTAATTATGAGCTATCAATCTTACTATCACCATATTCTTCTAGTGCATGTAGATTTATATTTGAAGTTTGAATATTAGTGAAGAATTCCAAGAACTACAACTTCCATGCAAAATATATCTACATTCAACTCTTTGTATTTATCCCGACATTGTTCCAATTGTGTATTTTGAGGAGATTGGAGTCCCGTTTTATTTACCTAGTTTAACCACCACTGCAAAATCAAACTCCTAAAATATTATAAACATCGATAGAATTAACCTTCCAACATTGTTTTGTTAACCAAATACTTGACCACTAAATTATCAATGGACAACTTGAAGGACTGGTCTAGAAGATAGTATTTGAAATTTTGTAGCATATACAACATCACCAAACCTTTGCCTTTCATGGTTGTCTAATTAATTATTTTTTCTAGAAAATTAACTGGGGTGTTGTAGCATGTGTTCCCCTAACTATGCCAACATGTTCCCACAATGCAATGGTAGTGGAATCCAAATGGACATGGAAAGATCCCAATGCAATAAAATGCATGTTGGTTTCTTGGAACATTTCAAATTATTTTGATAATAATAACTTTGATTTGTTCTCTCGAGAAGGTCTAAGGTTCGAGCTCGTATAAGCCTATACATTCCACTAAGTTACACTACTATTATATATATATATCCCCTCATAGTCCTATGACTTGGAATTTCAAAGACTTTCAGATCATATAAATATCTTGTCCTTATCAAGATCGGTGGATGGAACATGGGTCAACACAAAACCTTATGTCTAGTAGGTTCCTAGTCCTACTATATCTTTTCGTGAGTCCAAAGTTCATAATGAAATTCCCACAATCATTCAAGTATATATACCAAAGTGATATCAATGTTTATACCCTCTATTCAAACATGATGTGTTAAGTTATGTGTTCCATAAACTTTGTGGCATTAGTTGTGCCATTAAGCACTAGTGGATCTTTAATCTCTTCATGAATCCACTTAATGGAATTTGGTAGTGTGCATATTTGTGTCAATTAATTCTCATACTCCTAGAGAGTATGAGAATGAAAAAATGCAACCTATGCAACTTATGCAACTTTGTACAACTATGTTGCAACTATATGAAACTATATGCAAATGTGGCCAGTCCAACTATATGAAACTATATGCAGCTTTATGCAACAATGCAACTATAATGCAACCTGTTGCAATTATATTAAACTATATGCAACTATATTGCAACAATTTCATACAACATGCAACTTATGCAACTATGCAACTATTTGCAATGCAGCTATCTGCAACTTGTGTATGCAACTATATGCAACAAATTACAACTTATCATGTTTTTAGTGACAATATGCAACTATATACAACTTTGTAACAATGAAACTTATGCAACTTTATGCAGCTATATGCAACTCTGCTTTGGTACCACAAATGTATATTGGCGTAATAAATCATTACATCAACAACCTATAGCTCCCCCTCATCTAGTTGTATGCTACAATTCCCTTTCCCAATATACTAGTTGGATACCTGGGTGCTTTTACTATGCTATGGAAATGCATTAATAATGCATCTAAGGTACTAATATTATAAGAATACTTTCTCCAACCACTAGTGGATTCTAGTAGACCTTTTGACAATGTAACTTTCTGACTTAAAATGTACATTACTAAGAGGTTTTCATAAACCTTTTGACATTTATGGGTAGATGATTTGTGGCCACCCTTCACAAGGTGTTTTATCATCAAGTTATTTGTCAAATTTAATATGTAGATATTGATTTATATGCCAAGTTCCATGTGGTTGTTTTATTGTCTAATTTATTTGTTATTGTCACAGTTATTTGTCAAATTTAGTATTATTTAGATATTGCATATATGCCAATTTCCATGTGGTGTTTTTATTGTCTAATTTATTTGTCAAATTTAGTAGCCAGGTGGTTTAATGCGATTACATCGAGTGTACAATCTTTACCTAGCTCAAATTTCAATTATAAATCTAGAACCCTAAAGAGATATTTTAAATATAATTTTGGTTTTACTTGTAGTTTTTATAAAGTATAACTATTTTAGAGAACCCCCATATAAAAGTCTTTATCCATATCTCATTGTGGAAAATAAATTAGAAAAGATCCCTCACTTCATTCATTTCCATAATCCTAACCTTATTGCTATCCCTAGTCCAAATCCTAGTTCTTATTAAACAATGCATGGGGCTAATCCCAATAATCTAGACACCACCTCTCATCCCTATGTTAGTGCAAGTATTGTAAGGCTTCGAAGGACACTACTACAAAATGATTATTCTTATAATAATAATTCACATCAAATCCCTTGTACATAGATGAAATCCCTTGATGATCCTAGGGTATACCAATCTTTGGACACTTCTCCCAACAAAAAATAGTCCCTATTCAAACTCTGTTGAAAGGATCCTTGATTACCATAATGTGAATGAAATTTATTCCCCTCTCCTAAGTCTCCTTTTTGCTCATAATTGTTAGATCAAAAGACCAACTTGCCACTATAGTCCTTGACAATTGTAAACAAAATATTAGCATTTTCCATCACTCCTCACCCCTCTCACTTATCATTTGAGGTTGTAAAAATGGGACATAGCTCATATTGTATTGACAAGCATTGGTAGGTCCCTTGTCATAAGGATTTTTCAAAGAGAGAATGTTGAATGTTATGTATCTCCCCTTGATTACTCTAATTTACTCTTGAACATATCCTTATGAACAATAGTAGAATGATTTATAAGATGTCCATTTAAATACCTATCAACTCTTTAAAGATAACAAAATCTATGAACTCATCTTTATTTCAATACCCTTTCCATGTAATGATGTGACCAAGACATCCTACATACATATCTTTCTCTCTTAGTTGTGCCTCACATCCAACCATTTCATATGGTTCACTTTTCCTCTTCCACACATTCCAATGATACCTTCTCATCCTTATAACCAATCAAAAACAAGTAAAATTATTTATAATATGCTCATTGCAACACTTATCAACTCTATAAAGATGACAAAAACTATGAACTCACCTCTTTTATTATCTCTCTTCCCTTATAATGTTAGTGAACAAAGAGCCTTAATGCATAAATACCTTTCTCTCTCACTTTTGCATCACACATCCAATCCATCTTATGCTGGTTTGTTACTATCCCTCTTCAATATCTCTAAATGTGCATTCATCCTTGTACCTAGATGCACTCTCACTCTACTATTCCCATTCTAAATCCAAACCTCCCAGTGATTTTTAACCCGTATTTTTTTTCTACCACACACCAATTAACAAAATGTATATGATAGATTATACCTAGTTCCATAATTGCTTCCCCTTGTCCTCTCGTTCTTTGGCTACAAAAATGATAATTACAAGACTTTTACCAGATAATGTTTGCATAATGTAGGATTCGCAAGAACTAGCACCCAACTACTACACTTTTGTATACAATAGTTCCTTAAGAAATTGTTCCTCACCAACTATAATATTTATGTCATATTATTAGCTAACTTTTCCAACAATTTAGAAATACATATATAGAGTTACATTTACGACCATTTTTTCTTAAACAAAACCACAACCTTAGCATTCTATTGCTATGTCTATTTAGCCAGATATTGTCCACATCGATACTATGCACGTCAAATGGCTAATCTAGTTAGACTACGTACCTATATAGGTAGATGTACAATCATTCTTTCTTAAACAACAACAACACCACAGCGTTAGCATTCTATTGCTACGTCTACTTAGCCAGATATTGTCCACATAGACACTACACACCTCAAATGGTTTCTCTAGTTGGAACTACATACCTATATAGGTAGAAGTACAACCATTCTTTCTTAAACAACAACACGAAAGCCTTAGCATCGTATTGCTATGTCTACTCAGCTAGATATTGTCTACAATGACACTACACCTCATGTGGCTTCTCTAGTTATCCATCCTTCAATGTAACTCAAACATGGCTATATACATTATCTTCATATGTATACTTCACCATCATGGATGCACACCACCACTAGTGCTTATTTGTACCATAGAAAACAATCCATATTCATTGTGCACATTAATATGGGTTTTCATGTTTTACCTCTGGGAGAAACACATCAGGATCATGGACATGGCGTCTTGATGGATCTTGATCACCTGGATCTACAACCAGTTCTTCACATCCAGCGCACAAATATAGTAAGTATCAGTCCTAGATCACCACAAGCTCGGACTAGAACATCCTTACTATATCCAAATCCCATGCATTCTATTTTCCACCAAGTCTATCATGTCCTTGAAAGAGCAGGTTGCAAAGAGATTGTAAAAAGCACACTCGGCCTTGTAGGATCATATCAATAGTTCATACCATACCACCCTTTAATCTTTCCACCACCCCTTTAATCCAATCTCACGAATCCCAACATCCGACTTCTCCAATGGTATACCATATTACAATGTAATATGGTATACCATATCTCAATAGATTTGTTTTTTTTTAAACTTAAGGGAAGCGTGCTTAAATTATCGGCGATAGTTAGTCACAAGGCAAGGATTTTTTAACAAAGCGTGGCAATAACTATATGAAATTCGTTGCAATTTTCCACGGTTTTTCATCACACATACAACATCGTCTGCGGTTTGTCTCACATGAACATTTTGTCCTTATTTCCATGACTTTTTATTGTTAACTTTCCGCAGGTTTGTGTGCATACGTATGGCATCTGCGTCATAATATTTTGGTAAGATTTTACCATAGCACAATTTTCCTCCTATTGCGTGAAGTTTTGTCTCTATTTCCATGCTTTATAAGGCAAACCTATATTGATGGTGATGACACATGGAGGACTAATTTCTTCGTTGTTTCCCTGAACACCTGGTTCATGGATGGCTTGACGAAAAATAGTCTTACTTTCATGGAAGGGTCTGGAGATATGTGTGGTATGTAACCATGGAAAATTTGGTCATATGTATTGGTGTTTGAATATGTCCTTGTGAAGTGTGGGCCACTAGAGCCCCATGCACAAAATATTTTGTGTTGTTTCTTTTTTCTGCATAATGTCCTGCTATCCCATAGTGCTCTTCTGCTATCCGATGTTCACTTATATTAATTATAAAATCCTTCCCAATATTCATACTCATTGTAAAAAAGCTATCAACTCTTTTAGCCTTACCGATACCCATACTCATTATAAAAGAGTTATCAACCCAACAAACAAGATATTTTAAACTATTTTTTCATTTATTAATTTTCCTTAAAACTCATCAATTATTAAATATATTTGTAATACATTATCTTGTTATACGTTATGTTTCCAAAATATTAAATGATAATTTTACGTAAATATATCCTTATCATTATAGAAATATAAATTCATTTTAATTTTGAATTTATCAAGGGTATCAATATAGATTAAATTTTACATTACTAATAAAAGGGTATCAATATAGATTAGAATTTAAACACTAATAAACAAGTAACAATATTTTATACAAAAATATCGCTATTTTTTAATATTTTATTTATATGTAATGTTTTATCTTTCATTTTAATTTTAAATTTATAGTATCAATATATATTAAATTTAAACACTAATGAACAAAAGTCACAATATTTTTATAAAAATATCATATTTCTAATATTTTATTTATATATAATGTTTTTTTCTTTTTAGCTTTGTTTATATGTATTATAGATTAAATTTAAACACTAATGAACAAAAGTAACAATGTTTTTATAAAAATATCATATTTCTAATGTTTTATTTATATATAATATTTTTAGCTATCTTTTAACTTTGTTTTTAAGATGTTGAATCAATTTATGCATTCAAAGTAATTTAAGTAATGGAAAAGATAGTTACTAAAACCAAAATCAAAATATACATATATATATATATATATATATATATATATATATATATATATATATATATATATATATATACTCTTCTCCTATATATATATATATATATATATATATATTTATTTATTATTTATTTCATATATATTTAATTAATTTGTAATATTATTATTCTTTGTGTAAATATGAAAACATAGAAACATCTCAAATGCAATCATAAAAAATATGTTACCCTTATAACTTGGATGGAAGCATATTTGTTATCCTTTACACTATGAATTAGCTACGAGTTAATGTTATTCATTTCTTCATGTAAACATGATAGTTAATGTTATTCATTTCTTCATGTAAACATGATTTAATGTAATAAGTGGTAAATATTCAAATTTATTAAAAGGAGTAAAATTCACTACTAATGAAACAAGTGTTGCAAGGCAGGGTAGTCCATCTCGGGTTGGAATGGGAATAAATGCATAGGTACGGGGGGACTGTGGGAGGATGAGAATCCCTAAGTATCGGAGAGAAATGGAAACTGTCACAGACATGTGGCAAGCATGAGGAAGTAAAAGTGGTATCCATGCAGAAAAATAACACGTGGCATTGCACGCCACACCAGCCATAAGATGTCAGGCTGCTACATGACTCTGCAAGAATGTCACTTCGGGAGTTTTCCTTCCAGAAAAAACACAATTCCCCCGAAGCCCGGAGTCCTGAATTCCTGAATTAGTTAATGATAATATTATATTGATATTGGGTCAACAAGTAATTAGCGAGAAAGTCACTTTGTGAGAAATGTGTTCCATCGCTAAATATGACCAGGGGAGTTCTAAAATTGGTAGGTCGATAAAAATTTAGGAGGGACGCTAAAGTTCCAGGGTTGCCCAGATGACAGAGGGGAAACTGATCGACGACTCACATTCATTTCAGAAAGAGAAGGCACCAGAGCGTTAATCTCCTAGAGAAATTTTGGCATTGAAACCATTTAGTTTTTGAAAGTATTCTCATTCTAATTATACGGTGTTTTGCATAATCCATCTTGATTTTATTTTCTTAATAAGATTCTGTAATTTTTCCTATTACTAGTAGTACAACAGATAGCTACTAAAAATGCACAGATATCCCCATCACGTGTAACTTGATATATTGTTGGAGTTTGACTTTCCATGTTCAAAATTTTTGTTCCTACCTTGTAGGTTTTATCTCTTTAATGTATTTATGAAATTCATTTAAATTTTCATAGTCACTTCTTTAATTTTTTGCCTGGACAAAGTAAGCAACGTCCATTTCATTCTATTAAATAGATCATCTAGGTTCTCTGTCTCTATATGTGTTAGGATAAATAAAGTTATATGTAGTGGAAAAGAAACACATATATTGTTTTTGGAAAATGTGTCCAGTGTCGAAGATTCTTTGATCTTCTTGTGTGACCTCTGTGTTTGCTATTTTTTTCTATATATTAACACACACCTAACATGATTTTTATTTTCACGAGTTTTCATCTCAGTGAAGTTAATTTAAATTGTGTGAAAAGAAGGTGTCGAGACAGAGGAAGATGACCTTTTCCTGAGACAACAAGCCCACTTTGCAGAGATTGATCTCCAAGAAGAGGGCATCTTTGTAACATGCCTATCCAACTGAGATATTTGTAAGAAAATAAATATTTGTAAGATGCCTATGACAATTCAGTATAGTACCAATTGGTATATTTGTAACATGTCTATCCAGTTGATTTTTTTTTGGAAATGATAAATTTTTTTGAAGGTTTTTATTTCTGCGGTTATTCTTGCAGATGTATTTACAAGTCTATTGACCCAAAAATCTGTTAGGAGCGAAACGACAACCTAAAGAGGATGTAAATCCTACTGTGTTTTTATAGATGTGGTACTCCTCTTTAAGTTTTTCCTGGGGCGTGTATAGTTCAAATGTGGGATTTAGAGAATTTTCGTCGTAATGACTTCAAAGCAATAAAAAATGATAGAAAATGTTTTTTTTTTTTTTTTTTGAAATAAAGGTTCTTGGAAAATAGTACCAAGAATCACACACATTAAACATTAAAATTAAAAAGAAACAATTTATTGACATCCAACATAGTTCAAGATAAACATTTATGAGAACTTAAAATAAAAGAAGATGACCAACATGCATAAAGAGAACTAACTTTGCATTTCGAAAGAAAGGTTACAAGGCACCATCGAGATTGTTCTCGAAACAATTTTCTTTGAAATTTATCAAAAAATAATTGTGTCTGTTACATATTCCTCGAAATTTAAATGTGTTTTTCATATAGAAGGGGATTGGGGCTCCCACAGAACATAAAAGAAATAAGTACAAGAAATAGGACTGTAGAAAGAAGAAGTGGGCGACAGTAGAGAGGAAGACTTGAAAAGAAGAAATTGGAAGTTATCAGTCTTTGGTTAGACATTTCTATTTAAAGAGGTGGAATAATTGGATTGATAAAGAAAGCAAGATGTGATCAGTATAGACTTACTATGATGGTATCTCTCTCCCCCTTTGTTGTTTCCTTTTTATTTCTTTCGTCGACAATTGCTGGAATCATGCCAACCGCTTGTTTCCCTTCGCCTGCGAGCTTGTCAGTTTCCCTTTGGATCCATTATTCAATGTAGCTTCTCATGGGGGCCACGTTGATCTCATGCCATATTTTTATGTTGAAAAGATCGCTTTCTAATTCCCTTAGATCGATAAAACTATTATGCAGATCCTGCTCAATTTCTTCACTTTGTACTGAATAGTCCACTAGCTAATTGTCCACATCATCTTCACCATATTCAAGGATCTCGTAAAATTTTTCTAAAGACAACCCCTTAAAAATATCAACTTGTTCATCGAAGACTTGCTTGGTTAAGGACAAGGAGTTTAGGATTAAGTTGGGGTCTTGGAACTCATTGGTACTTCCAGCTAAGTCTATTTCGGTTAGCTTTCTGAATAATTCTTCTTTCTTTGATATGCCAACTTGTTGACATGATTGGACAATGAGATGTATGTTCTTAACTTTCTCTTTCTAGCATGAATTTAATTGTCTGATCTAGTTTAGGGAGGGGAGATATTCTTCTCTTCTTCTCTTATCTGTCATGTTGGGGGAATTGATGCCAAAAGAGAGGACCGTGTCTAGATAGAAACCTTCTTCATTTTTTAAATCCTCCTGTAAATGTTCCTGCAAGGCATGTGCCCTCGTTCCAAAGGAAGCTAGACTTTTTTATGTTTCCTAGGATTGAGTAATTAGCTCTATTATTTTCTTGGTATTCTTCTCCACATAGCCTCTACACGATGTGAGGGGGCTGGAGGATCCTTTTAACTTGGCTGCGGGGGTGGCAGACATGTGTATTGCTAAAGGACTGAAAAACAACGGGATACGAATCAAAGCTTCCTCCAATTCCTTGATTCGTTCCTTCAGTCTGGAATTCTCCACCTCAATGCCTCCAATGGAATCATCAAGAGCATCTTCAGTTGCTCGGTGAAGTTAGGATATTTGGGACGGTTTCATGTTCCTAAGGTTAATCTCTGAATGAGATTTCCCTTTCTTATTTCTTACATCTCTATTTTCAATAATTAATTTTTTAGATTCTCTGTAAAAAACAATGCTCTAGAATACAAAGGATTCATCTTCATCAAAAATATCAGTCTCATCTATTTCCATTAGGGGATTATGGTGGATCGTGTCCTGGGGCTGATCAACATCGCGTAATATGTTATCCATATCAGTCTCAAGTTCCATGTCTTCACTTTCAGTTCCGGGCTCTTCCACTTGTTCCACAACAATTTTTCTCTTCTTCCTCATGTGAAGCTTGTGACAACTATCAATTTTAACCTGAGGAGGGTTCTTATCACCTCTTCCGTTTGAAGAATTGTGGGTTTCTTTCTTACTAGGGTGGGATGTTGGAGCGATGCTCGGATGTCGTACTCTTGGGAGTGACAGTTGGGGATTGGACACTCTTCTCACCAGGGCCTTTTCCCTGTTGTTTGTGCAATTCATTGGTGCTTTGTAATGTATCTAGGTCGCCAGTGTAAGGAGAAGGAGTGTTGTCATCATTGTCTCTTTCTTCGTTTAGGTGTGTATGGATAAAATAATTGTTGAAGCCAAATGCTAGTAAATGTTCTAAAAAAATCCCATTAGCGTCGAACCCTCCTAGCCTTTCATCATATCTTAGGTTCAAGTTGTTGAAATGGCCTACGAATTCGTCAATCTTATTGACGTTCCTGAACACGAAGTCCCTGACTTTCCAAGGTAGAGTAATGAACTGCCTTTTTCTCGTCTCATGGAAAAAATGCAACCAGTAGTTGTATTGCATTGTTATTTCTATAAAAAAACATTATGTCTGAAATGTGACATGGAAGGAAAGCAAGATTTTCCTTGGAGCCAAAAAGAATTATTACACTGCAATTCTCCATTTGTTCAAGTGTCCCTTTCCTGTCCAAAAACTTGGTTTCCTACTCACACATACGGGGAGAATCCTTTCCTAACAATAAATCTTTGAAAATTGAGACAAAGTCATTAAAAACCTCATAAAAGAAATGGGAGGCCTTGTGCCTCCACAAGGCCTAGTACCAAAAGGTTACTGGGTCGAATTCATAGTTTACCTTCTTGGACATAGACAATTTTGGAAACAGATAGCAATGCGCTATCACAAAAATGAAGTAGGATGACATATAAAATTTCTTCTCTTGTTTGAATCATGACAATTGGGAACATATTTCAATGGAAATTAGCTTCCCCCAATAAAAAATGGCTTGTTCCTTGACTGTGAAATAAAAAATAAAAAGAATCATGTGGGAAATGCTTACTGTGGATTAATGTCCCGTTATTCTTGTAAACAACCAGGAAATTTCCTGGAATGGATTTCTAAACGAACTAACCCGCAACCTTATGATATCTTCACGAACTTTTGTTGGGTATTCCAGGAACTCGGGTAAGAGGTCCAACCCATTATCATGATTTTTTAGGAACTCCTTCCAGTCTTCTCCTCTGAAGGTCAATGTTGGCTCTATCAATCTCAACATCTTGCGAAGGACCTAAGGTGACAAAGAAACTGGAGAGTGGTACCACAATGGAATAATTCTTTGGCTTGAAATATATGTCTAGGCGCACCAAGATACCACCTCCTTAAAGTCAAATAMTTTAGGGAAACATCCTACACGAGAAATTCCAGAGGTCCAAATTACTTCATTCTAGGCGGAAGGGGATGAGTAGTAAGAATATTCCCTTTACCACTGGAAGTTCTAGTCCTCATTCCCGAAGATGTTCACTGTATCTCCACAGAACTGTTGTCGAGTTGTTGCCATAATTTGATGAGAACGTATATTTTATCCAGATGATGTTTGAAATGAACACTTAGAAGGGATAATATAACCCTCTACAAATCTTGGTCTAATGTGTGTGAATGGGAGATCTCCTTGAGCCTTTCACTCATTAATGACAATATCTACGGTTCCTGCATGATGAGATGTTAGCATTAAAGTTTAGTAATTTCATACTTAGAAAGAAGTGCGAAGGTGGCGGGGACGACGAAGATAAATTAAGGATTGGAGATTTCATGAACCCGCCAACACGACGACCCGTGAAAGACATTCCATGATGTTTGAAATGAACACTCAGAAGGGATAATATAACCCTCCGTAAATCTTGGTTTAATGTGTATTAATGGGAGATCTCCTAGAGCCTTTTGCTCAGTAATGACAATCTTTACAGTTCCTCCATGATGAGCTATTAGCATTAAATCTTACTAATTGCATATTTAAAAAGAAGTGTGAAGGTGGTGGGGATGGGGAAGAGCGATTAAGAAATGGATAAGTAGGGAAAGAAGTCGGTCGAGCTTCAAAATAGGGTTACAAGGGGTACTCAGGAGAGGTGAGGGCCCGACGGTCAAATTGTATGTCTCAGAAGTTTTGAGTGAAAAATGTGTAACATGGAAGAGGGCATGATGGGGTAGTCCAACAGTCAATTTGTATATCGCGGAACTCTGGGTGTTGTTTTTAGGTCGTGGAAAAATGGAAGTGCAATCTTGAGCCATCCTGTCTGGGAACCCGCAATAAAAAAAGTGGCTAAGTATAGAATAGGGAAACGGTCGGTCAAACTCGTTTTCGCTAAATTGAAATTTGTAATGGATATCCCATTACCTGGAAAGATATTTTATGCATGTTTCTGGACAAGTTGTGTAGGGATAGTCAGTGTGACTATCTCCTCGATCCTTTAGCTCATTAATGAAAATATTTATGATTGATGCATGATGAGTTGTTAGCATTAAACCTTACTAATTGCATACTTGGAAATAAGTGCAAAGGTGGTGGGCACAAGGAACAACGAGTAGGAATTGGAGATTTCGTGAACCTTCCAACTCGATGATCCATGAAAGAGATTCCAAGAAATGGCCAAGTATGGAAAGTGGTCAGAAGGGATTCAAAATAGGGTGATAAGGGATCCTCGGGAGATGTAAGGGCCCGACGGTCAAATTGTATGTCTTGAAGCTTTTGAGTGCAAAATGTGTTACATAGAAGAGGGGATGATGTGGGATTCCGACGGTCAATTTGTATATTGCGGAACTCCGAGTGTTGTTTGTAGGTCATGGAAAAATGGAAGTGCAATCTAGAGCCCTCCTTCCCGGGAATCTGTGATAAAATAAGTGGCTAAGTATGGAATGGGGAAGTGGTCGGTCAGAGTCGTGATAAAAAGGATGAGTGGAAATGTGAACCCGTGAGTTCGCCAACCCGTGCACTTAGACATTCCATGATGTTTGAAATGAACACTCGAAAGGGATAATATAAACCTCTACAAATCTTGGTTTAATGCATATTAATGGGAGATCTCCTCAAGCCTTTCGCTCATTAATGACAATATTTACGGTTCCTGCATGATGAGTTGTTAGCATTAAAGCTTACTAATTGCATATTTAGAAAGAAGTGAGAAGGTGGTGGGGAAGGGGAAGAGCGATTAAGTTATGGCTAAGTATGGAAAGCAGTCGTTTGTGATTCAAAATAGGGTTACAAGGGATACTAAGGAGAGGTGAGGGCTCGATGGTCAAATTGTATGTCTCAAAAATTTTGAGAGAAAAATGTGTAACAAGTAAGAGGGCATGATGGGGCGATCTAGCAGTCAATTTGTATATCACGAAACTCCAGGTGTTGTTTGTAGGTCGTGGAACAATGGAAGCACAATATTGAGCCCGCGTATCTAGGAAACTGCCATCGAAAAAATGGCTAAGTATGGAATAGGGAAACAGTTGGTCGGACTCGTTTTCGCTAATATATTGAAATTTGTAATGGATATCCCATTACCTGACATTATATTTTCTGCATGTTTCTGGACAAGTTGTGTAGGGATAATCAGTCTGACTGTCTCCTCACGCCTTTATCTCATTAATGACAATATTTACGGTTGATGCATGATGAGTTGTTAGCATTGAACCTTACTAATTTCATACTTGGAAATAAGTGTGAAGGTGGCGAGCACATGGAACAATGATTAGGAATTGGATATTTCGTGAACCCGCCAACTCGACGATCCGTAAAAGATTCCAAGAAATGGCCAAGTCTGGAAAGTGGTCAGACGAGCTTCAAAATATGGTGACAAGGGATCCTTAGGAGACGTGAGGGCCCGATGGTCAAATTGTATGTCTCAGAACTTTTGAGTGTAAAATGTGCTACATGAAAGAGGGGATGATGTGGAAGTCTGACGGTCAATTTGTATATCGCGAAACTTTGGGTGTTCTTTGTAGGTCACAGAACAATGAAAGTGAAATCTAGAGCCCTCATGCCCGGGAATCTATGATAAAAAAAGTGGCTAAGTATGGAATGGGGAAGCGGTCGGTCAGAGTCGTGATATAAAAGCATGAGTGGAAATGTGAACCCGTGAGTTAGCCAACCTGCACACTTAAACATTTTCAGGAAAATGACTAAGTAACCAGAAAGAGAAAGTAGAGGGGGAAAAGAAAGGGGAATTAAGTTAAGTATAGAAGAGGGAAAAGAAGAGGATAAAAGAGAGTGGGAAAATAGAAAAGGGGAGGGAAATTTTTGAAAGTAGGAATTGGTCTCAAATAAGCCCCATTGTTGCAAAATCATCCTTTTCTAGTCCAATATTTTATCCACATACTTGTTTTCTATTGTCCTTGTATCATTAAAAAGGGTGTGAGCAAATGAAAATCTAAACTATAAATTGATTCTTGGCTATAATTATGTATAGTTGATTTACATGCACTATTGATGTTTGGATTTTGTAGATAACAATGGGTTAGGATAAGTTTGCATTCTTACTGTGATAAGGCCTTAAAAAAAGTAGAATAAGTAACAATTTTTTCCAATTCTATTCTCACACAAAAAAATTTCTCTGATCCCATAATATTCATCTTTGTTGATTCAATAATAGGGAGGTCGATTTCATAGATTGTGCTATTGGTCATTTTAGGCGACTGAGGTGCGTCAGCTAATGCTTTGATGAATATTTTTTTTTATTGCAACCTATGGGAGTAATTGTGTTTTTGATACATTGTTTAATGCCTTGAAATATTATTTTAATTATTAAACTTCTTGCAACAGATTATTCATTGAATGGTTTGTTGTTTCCCTCTGTTTTTACCTCTATTATTTCACTTGTCTGTCATTACTCTGTTACCAGCGAAGGATAACCCTCATCCATATCATATTTCCAATTTGACCATGCTTTTGTCTTGGCGAAACAACCCTCTAACTCACAAACAAATTCAAAAGAACGACCATTCCAAATTTCCGGTGGCCTGACTCTACCCTTTAGCACTCAGGTGCAAAATTTAGGAGAAACAATAACTATGAAGTCAATTAGACAGCTCTATGGGCTCTTCAATCAAAGAATAGAAAAAATGAATCATAGTTATACTTTCCAGGATGTGTTTGCATAAGAGAAGCATTGAAAAGCTACAGAGAAATCAATGGAGGGTTGTTGAAATAAACTCATTGTAATTTCAACGCCACTGTAAGTATAACAACGAAGAAATTGAATTTTAATATTGTGGTTGATTTCATAGCCCTATTTCACTTCATCTAGCATATATCATTTTTTTTTTCAAAATATTTGTGAAGAAGAAATTTAGTAACTTCATTAATAAAGTAAAAGTGCTCAAATAGAGGACAGGGGATGGACAACCAATAATATGTTTTCTTTTCGAGTGAAGGAATAAAGGAAGCGAGAAGGAAATAAGGGATCGTTCGCTCAAAAAGGTTGAGATGAGAATGAAACTTCTTGGGTGGGTCCCCAACTCCCGCATCGTGAATTAGTGTTGTTATGTTCTATCTACATGACGAATGGAATTGAATGTTGGTTTGAAACTGTGTGAAATTCATTTATGTTTCCATAGAAGACTCATGTGATCAACACAATGCATTGTCATATAATTGTTCAATGATTAATATTTGATCAAATTACTTGATTCAATACAATATCTAAGAATTACGAGACTATCGAACCATGCAAACGAGAAAAGGTGTTAAATCTAGCAAAGAAGTACCAACCAAGATTCCAAGGCAAATTTTTAATAGTAAATCTATAAGAAAAATTGTGGGTAATATATATTTATCCATAGACACTGGACTGAGTTATTTTCACCGAAGCATTGAACATACTTGTCATAAGTATAGGTAGAGGAGTTTCAAAAAGAAAAAACCATGCATACAATTATGTGTTGTTCACCTAGTGTGACAACATGCAGAAGGCATCAATAAGCTCTTGAACATGCATACAAAACTGATTATCATGTTTTTTTAGGAACTCCTTGTAGTATTCTCCTCTGAAGGTCAATGTCGGCTTCAACAATTTGAACATCTTGCAAAAAACCTGAGGTGACAAAGAAAGAGGAAAGTGGTCCCACAGTGGAATAATTCTTTGACTAGAAATATGTCTCTCGGCGCACCAAGAGACCACCTCCTTATACTCAAAGACTTCATGGACACAACCTGCACAAGAAATTATAGAGGTCCAAATTACTTCGTTCCGAGTAGAATAGGACCAAGAGACCACCTCCTTACATTCAAAGACTTCAGGGACACAGCCTGCACAAGCAATTCTAGAGGTCCAAATTACTTCGTTCTGAGCGAAAGGGGATGAGTAGTAGGAATATTCCTTGGAACACTGGGATTTCTTGTCCTCACCCTCTAAGATTTTAATTGTATCTCCATAGTACATGAGAGTAGTCCCACAATTGAATAATTCTTTGACTTGAAATGTATCTCTCGGTGCACCAAGATACCATCACCTTACCATCAAAGACTTCAGGGACACAACCTACACCAGGGACAAATCCAAACCCTAAAAATGAAAGGAAAGGATACATCTCCAAGGGCCAGTACCACCATTCGAGTCGAGACACAGAAACTCTCGAGCTTCAAAGTGAATATTGCATTCAACGTCAGTTTATTTTCTGAAACCCCTTCCTTGGTCTTGTTAGGAATGCCATCGTCGAGTTGGGAAGTGCCCCCCGTTATGGTGGATTTCAAATTGGGCGCAAGAGTAGGAACAGTTTCTGCATTTCCATCATCCATCGTTGTGTCATCGTCCATCAAATCATCTTCTTCCAGCTCGAAAACGACCACATCAACTTCTGCGCCGACCATTCTTTCATGCTTTTCTGCAAAATCCTTGAAATTTGGAGAAAGAGATGGATATATAGAGCGAATGAAAGATATACACATCTATAGGGTTACAAAGAAAATAAAAGCAGAGGGGGCATGATATACACTTTTATAGGGTTATAAAAAAAATAATCGTAGGGGGGTTGTCTGAGCAGGGGGGGTTGCCTTGGAATTCTTTGGCTTGAAATATTTCTCTCGGTGCACCAAGGGACCATATCCTTGCTTACTTCTGGGCAGAACGAGATGAGTAGTAAGAATATTCCCTGGACCACTGAAATTTCTGGTCGTCATGCCCTAAGGTGTTTACTGTATCTCGACAGAATTGTTGTCGAGTTGTTGCCATAAGTTGATGAGAAAGTCTGTTTTCTCCAGATGATGTTTGAAATGAACACTCGGAATGGATAATATGAAAATCCTAAAATCTTGGTTTAATGTGTATCAATGGGAGATCTCCTCGAGCCTTTCACTGATGAATGACAATTTCTATGATTCCTCCGTAATGAGATGTTACCATTAAATCTTACTAATTGCATACCTATAAAGAAGAGAGAAGGTGGTGGGGATGATGAAGAGCGATTAAGGATTGGAGATTTCATGAAGTCGCCAACCCGACGACGTGCGAAAGAGATTCCATGATGTCTTAAATAAACACATGGAAGGGATAATATAACCCTCCTCAAATCTTGGTTTAATTCGTTTTAATGGGAGATCTCCTCGAGCCTTTTGCCCATTAATGACAATCTTTACAGTTTCTGCATGATGAGATGTTTGCATTAAAGATTAATAATTTCATGTTTAGAAAGAAGTGCAAATGTGGCAGGGATGGCGAAGAGCGATTAAGGATTGGACATTTCATGAACCTGCCAACCCGATGACCCATGGAAGAGATTCCAAGAAATGGCCAAGTATGGAAAGCGGTTGGTTGGGCTTCAAAATAGGGTCACAAGTTATACTCAGGATACATGAGGGTCCGATGGTCAAATTTTATGTCATCGAAATTTTGAATGCAAAATGTGTAACACAGAATAAGGCATGATGGTGGAATTCGCGGTCAATTTTTATATCGCGAAACTGCAGGTGTTGTTTGTAGGTACCGAAACAATGGAAGTGAAATGTTGAGTGCGTCTACCTAGGAGATGACGATCAAAAAAGTGGCCTAGTATGGAATGGGGAAGTGGTCGGTCGGACTCATTATATAAAATCATGAGACATATTCAGAAAAATGACAAAGTAAACTAGAAATGGAAAGTAGAGGAGAAAAATAAAGGGGAATTTGGTTGTCAATTTATATATCAGGGAAGTTTGGGTGTTGTTTATAGGGGCACAACAATGGAAGCACAATCTTGAGCCCATCTGGCTAGTAACCTGCGATTGAAAAAGTTGTTGAGTATGGAATGGGGAAGCGGTCGATCGGACTCGTGATATAAAAGCATCAGTGGAAATGTGAACGCATGAATCTGCCAACCTAAACACTTAAATTTTTTTCAAAAAATGACTAAGTACCCAGAAAGGGAAAGTAGAGGGGGAAAAGAAAGGGGAGGGAAATTTTTGAAAGAAGGAATTGGTCTTAACAAAGTGCCATTGTTGGTATTAACAGTAACTATGCAGTTCATTAGATAGGTGAATAGGCTCTTCAATCAAGGAATAGAGAAAGTGAGTCATATTTATACTTTCCAGGATGTGTTTGCATAAGAGAAGCATCGAAAAGCTACAAAAAAATCAATGTATGGTTGTTCAAGAAAAAATATTGTACTGTCAAGTTGACCATAAGTATAACAACGGAAAATTTTAATTTTAATTTTCTATGGTTGATATCATAGTCCCATTGGACTTCACCTAGCATATATCCTTTTATTTCAAAATATTTATGAAGAAGAATTTTGTTAATTTCATCTATTAAGTAAAACTACTAAAATGAACTACATATTACATTTGCTTCACAAAGATTACATTAAAAGGAAAGGAAGGTATTGTATATTCTTTAAGATAATAGAAAAAACACAAATATCCTGAATCTATCATCCAACCATAA
The DNA here is from genome assembly GCA_010110895.2 of Picea sitchensis. Classification (NCBI taxonomy): domain Eukaryota; kingdom Viridiplantae; phylum Streptophyta; class Pinopsida; order Pinales; family Pinaceae; genus Picea; species Picea sitchensis. The sequence goes on from SNQJ01S0037663.1 coordinate 66,993, forward strand.
TTCAAGAACCGGGGCCATGAGAACCTTGAACTACAGTACAAAATCACATGAACAAATGTCTTCCAAACACAAGATAGGAAAAAATCAGCGGATATTGGGCATTGTATCCCATCTATAACCAAATCCCCAAATGGGCACCAAGAAAATTGCTGATTACTATATTACTATGAAAAAATATCACTATGAACATTTTCTTCTGATAGTACTATGAACCAAGATCACGTTGACCTGACAATGTTCTAACATTACTAGTTCTGGAAAAGAGTGTCAGCATTTAACATAATGGAGTTTGAACAATGCCAGATTTGCAATATTATTGAAAATGCCTGATGGTTCTGTTCAAAGGAGCAAGCCATTTTGACAGCTCAAAGGATGGACCTGATTTATTCACAGTTGGATACTTTGTATGAGGTCTTTCCTCATGCTTCTCATTCTTGGATTGAGCAATCTTATGCACTTCCAGTTCACTTTGCCATGGCACTACAAAAATCTATTCATATCTTGATTGGGTAGCATGGACAGATACAAATCATATTGTTTCGTTTCTTGTCAATGTATGACACAATTTTTTTTTTTTGGTTCATTCGATATGCAGTATGGCATTGTCCTCATTTAATGTAAATTTTCTATGGACGCGAAAGTCGCGTAACATGTAGAAATTGTTTTCCTTTTTCTGTAGGTATATTTCATATGGAAATTATGCCAACCCAGGAAGCACATATTGTAATACAGGGTGTCTAATTGTATAATGTACATTTGTGTTGTTGAGAGTTCAGATGACAACGTTGAGGTAATGTCTATATATGTAGGGGCATTTTTACTGCATCATAGGAAATCAATTGTGCCATCATTTATGAAAGCAGAGGAAGAAGAAGGAGAGTTGCATTTGGCACATACAGGCTCGAAGCGGATCGAGTACGCATTTGCTGCAACCAAAACACCCTCAACCTACGCATGTGAGCATAGTAGTTAATATATTGAACAATATAATATACAAGTGCACAACAAAAAAGATGCACAAAATTGTTTAAGGAAATTTTTATGTGTAAAGTGTGGATGGAATTGTAGATGTATATGTACAAAAGTTGTCGAGCTAGTTAGTTTCTTGAGATAATGTACTATGTTTGTTCGCAATTCTGTTACAAATGTTGTTTGGGTTGTGCAAAAGATAATTTCTTTAACATCTCTTTTGTTTGTTATATTTTTGAAGAGTACAAGTGGAAATTGCCCTTTATGCAATTGTTGTTCCATTAAGGAAAATAAATTTGAATAGGTGTCGAACAATTGTAGCTTCAACATGGAAAAATGTAATATTTGTGTAACATAACTGAGATATATGAGCATGTAAAACTAAATGACAAAACTGGATTTGGAAAACGGTACCATTACCTTGTCGTTGTCTGAATCTCCATATTTTATATGGAGAATGTGTTGCAAGCCAAATTTTATCGTGAGTGTGACAGCTGCACCAATGATTCCGATTGGGTAAATGTCATTGCTCTATGCAAGTTGGCTGATTGTTGTGTCTGGAATATTCTGAACAAACTGTGGGAAATTTTTCTACAATACTTGTTTCATTGAGCGACATAATCCGATCACAATCACCATGATCATATACTGTTTTCGGCAATATATTAAAATTTGTAATGGATATCCCATTACCTGGAAATATATTTTCTACATGTTTCAAGACAAGGTGTGTAGGGATAGTCAGTGTGACTTTCATCATGGCTTTGTTGTATGTCATTTTAGCACGCATAATGCATCTAGTTTTGTTTTCCTTTTCTAAGTAGGTACTATACATGACCATTATGTCCCCGACGAACACTTTTATAGTTCGACAGATGTTCAAGCCTTCTATTGATAGTATATTGGGTGTTATAAGTTTAGACCTGGTGACATTTTTTGAACAGAAAAAGTAATGTGAATGGCAGTTTGTATCAATTTTTTTTTTTTTTGGCATAAATGTACAAGTAGATGCACAATTTGGATGAAGTATGCATGCTAGAGTTTTGTAACCATACCTTTTAGTCTATGGAGCTTTCACTATGTTGGGCGTTTCGCTTGCTCTCGTCGAAACTTCTTGTGAACTGAAAAACATGTGTTGTAGATGACATCAACATATTTGTCATGGAATAGATGAATAAATAACTTAGGATATTTGTTTGGTAAACATAGAAAGAGCATAATGTGAATATTTACTTTTGGCTTTGTCATTCTGTTGATGTTTGCGATGATTGACTACTCATGCCCATGTCACTTGTCCAACTTTTTCTGATGCAAACATGTGTACATGAACATCAGAACGACTAAATAAGCATGTGCATTGTATATTTTTCATAATTGTTCTGGATGTCACATACAAGCTCGAAGGTGATGGAGTATGAAATAGGGTGTCAAGGGATACTCAGGAGACATGAGGACCCGACGGTCAAATTGTATGTCTCAAAAATGTTGAGTGCAAAAATGTGTAACATAGAACAGGGCATGATGGGGGAGTCTGGCAGTCAATCTGTATATCACAGAACTCCGAGCATTGTTTGTAGGTCACATGACAATAACATCATAATATTGAGCCCACCAGTCCAGGAGTTCGACTGTCAATTTGTATGTCACGGAACTCTGGGTGTTGTTTGGAGCACACAGAACAATAGAAGTGCAATTTTGAGCTCGCCATCCCGGGAAACCACGATCGAAAAAGTGGGTAAGTATGGAATGGGGAAGCGTTCAATCAGACTCGTGATATATAAGCATGAGTAGAAATGTGAACCCGTGAGTCCGTCAACCCGACACCTAGACATTTTCAGAAAAAATGACTTAGTAAAGTAACCAGAAAGAGAAAGTAGAGGGGGAAAAGAAAGGGAAATTCGGTTAAGTATAGAGGAGGGGAAAAAGAGAGGATAAACGAGAGTGGGAAAATAGAAAAGGGGAGGGAAATTTTCAGAAGCGGGAAGTCTCAACAAAGGCCCATTGTTTCCAAATCATCGTTTTCTAGTCCAATATTTTATCCACCTACTCGTTTTGTGTGTTTGATTTACTATCACTATTGGTATACCTTTTCGAAGATTGTACTTCAACTTACTTTGTTGTGTCATATAAGATTTCATCATCTTGTCCAACTAGTTTGTTTATTTCAATGTAGCAATGTAGAAAATACAATGGACATGAAGGTAAGTCGGTATGTAGAAAGACATGTAAAAAAATAAGTACAGTTCTATTTATTTCAATTTAGCAGTACATAAAATACAGTTGACATGAAGATAAGTTATTATGTAGGAAGATATGTAGTATCTACATATAATAAATTAGGTGCAAAGCAGTAGAATAAATATACAGACAATAAATGAAATAAAAACAATGGAATATGAAATAAAAGTAGAAGCATGCACTTTTGTATCTCTTCTTCTACATTTGTGGTTAAGAGTCTTTCTTCTTCTCCAATTATTATGTTTGTTTCAATGTGGGAACAAACAAAATAAATAAACATGGATGTGAGTTGGTATGTAAGGGAAAACAAGTAATATGTACATATAATAAATGAGAATCAAAGGAATAGAATAAAAGATAGAGTTAGAAGCATGAACCTTTGTTTTTCTTGATCCATGGTTGTGGTTATATAGAATTTTTCCTGGCCAAAATATATTACAAGACATAAAATATTCAGGAGTTGGATGATCCTAGCTGAATGATTTGGTTTTGTGCAACAAAGTATCCAGATATGCTTCGAGACATGGAAATATGATTTTGTAATATGTTTGATGTATATTTCATAATTCAAGTACAAGACAAATTGACGCAACCCCACCCTCAGCGGCACG
>SNQJ01S0037663.1:88657-116337 GCA_010110895.2 Picea sitchensis
TGGCGCTCTCCAGCTGTTCTCTTTTCCTCCTCGCGCTGGCTCGCTTGATTGAGTGAGCGATGCTCCTGCATCACAAATTGTATCATGGTCAGACCAATATGTGTTTAAGATAAAGAGGGTGTATCGTGAAATTGGCACATTTGACCATACATGGTCAATAAGTGTGTTTTGTACATGCTTTATCTTAAGAAAAAGAAACCGGAGATTGTAATTGCACATGTAGTTTTCCAATTCTTTTGTTATGGAACTATTTTGTAGAATGTCAACATTGAAGTCTTCTAGAATGATAATAGTTTCATTCAGAAATTGAATATTGCAATTTGCAGTCCACAGAAAATTACTCTTGCTAGCACCATCTCAACATCTTTTTATTCGAAATGCATATGATCCAAAATTGTTATATGTTTTTTCACTAATATCATCACTCCATGTGTAATGTAACTTGATATGCAAGTGTGATTTGAAAATTGCTTATTTTGCATGCATAATGTCATGTATGTTTCTTGCAAGCACAAAATATCAGATTGCATTGTGTCGTAGTCATTAAGTATATCATTCATATATGCATTTAAACTGCGCGTGTTAAGTGAGAGAATTGATATAGATGAGTTTGTTTGTATGGATTGGTAATCATATTGCAGATTCCATTTTTCACTAGTCTGAAGGCGTTGCATCTCAGTAGTAACTTTATTTTTTACTTTGAAGTTATATTTTGTAAGAGCGCTTAGCAAATACAAGGACTCTATGTTTTTTTATACATGACAAAGTTGTGTATACAAGTACATGTATTTGTATTCCAGCAGGGTCGAAGGAAACACTATCAAGTGTTAGTCCTTGTGATCTGTGGATTGTACGTGCACATGCAATTTGAATTGGAAACTGTTTTCAAATCTTCAGTTGACCTGTCTTTGTCGATGTTGATATTGGTTTTGATATTTGCAATATAGGTGTCCATTTACACAAAGTGTTTAAATTATATAGATAAGATAACTTGTTCGTTTGTCAGTGGCCAATGTGCGGGTCATGGAACTTAATCCAGAGTAGAACAACTTTCTTTTTTTTGGTATAAGCGTTGAGTAGTTCATCTGCACCATTCACTATGCCATCCTGCGAATCATAGTTCCAGGCATTGACACTCTTTTTGAGGCACTTGAATAGGCCTGGCAAATTAAATATTTACATAGCGTGAGGCCCTTAAACAGGTATCACAACCTTAAATGTTTACTTAAATAGGTCTATCAGAGTACATTTTTTCTCGCATTTCTCCATACAATCTTGTAAAAAATTAAGCCACCATAGATCTTGGAGAAATATGTAAATATGTATCTTGCAAAATATGTAAATATGTATGTTTATAGATCTATATTTATAACTTATGGAAATATGTCACCAACAAAGATGGATAATGCCTGACAATGGTGTGCAATTTTTTTGCAGCTTGGTTACCGTTGTATCATACTTAGCCCTTCTACACATAGCTGCAGTTTTTTTCTACAAGAACATTTTGCAAAGGAAACAAGCTTGACATCATCTTTTTCATGTGAAAGACACGGGTTCGATTCTTGTACGGGATAGGTAGGTACTCATTCTTGGGCAAGTTGAGAATATCATCGAGAGCAAGGTGCGAAGGCTAAAGAATTTCCTTATTCAATTGAGGCATTAGATTTCCACTTCGTCACATACAGCGAAGGACCGAGATTTGTAATGCTAGAAAAAATGACAGTCGGAGTTGTGCAGACGACATTGGCATGCACATGGTGCAGATCCTGGGGAAAAAATTGGAGAAAAATTTAAGAGAAGGAGAAAAATATATGCCAATCTCTATGGAAATTCTGGAGGACAAGAATGATGAATAAATACTTAAACATTCTTACTTGCAAACTGCAAACATTAAATAGTTAACAACGAATACAAATGAAACTATGGTATTGAAGCCTACTCGCCAATGATGAACGACATAATAGCAGGTCCAATTGTGGGTGAAGGACTTGAACCCTGCAAAGTGCAAAAATAGCTCCAACTGCGGGTGCAGGACCCCAACCTTACAAAGTTGAAGCAAACAAAAGCAAGCAGCAAGTAACAAACTAGTGAGCAAGAAACAGGTTCAACTGCAGGTACAAGACCTCAACCTTGCAAAATTGAACCAAACAACAACAAGAAGCAACTAATGAACTAGTGAACAAACAACAGTCAGTGAACCAATAAATAATATATGTATCTTCAATGATGACTACGTTGCGTTTCAAGCATAGAAGAAATATGAAACATATGATGACTATGTGAGTGAAAATACTTAAATATTCTTACTTGTAAACTGTAAACAATAAACAATAAACAATAAACAACGAATACAAATGAAACGATGTTATTGAAACTTACTCATCAATGATGAACAAGATAATCGTAGGTCCAATTGCGGGTACAAGACTTGAACCCTGCAAAGTGCAAAAATAACTCCAACTGCAGGTGCAGGACTCCAACCTTGCAAAGTTGAAGAAAACAAAAAACCAGTGAGGAAGCACCAACAGGTCCAACTGCAGGATCTCAACCTTGCAAATTTTAACCAAACAACAAGCAACAACTAACGAACTAGTGAACAAGCAACAACCAGTGAACCAATAAGGAATATATGTATCTTCAATGATGACTAAATTGCATTCCAAGCATAGAAAAAATATGAAACATATGATGACTATGCGAATGGCGGTGGACAACAATATTGTCCAAATTCACTGCAAGATTTTATGGAAAAATTAGAAGAAAAATGTATTCTCACAAGCCTATTTAAGTGAACATTTAAGACTCGTTTCCTTATGTAAACATTTCAATAAAAATAGTAATAAAAAAAAAAATTAAAAAGAGCGTGGATGCTCAAAACTTTAGGTATGTAAACGTTTCAATAAAAATAAAAAAATTAAAAAAGAGCATGGATGCTCAAAACTTTGGATATCTAAACATTTAAAACATTGGGAATAGGGAAGTTGGCAATAAGACTTCAAATCTATTCTCCAATAAGATGATGACATAGAAAGTTTTTTTTATTATATAAAAAATAATGGTTTTACTTTTATAGTTGGAATTTATGCAAAAATTTATAGTCAAAGAAAATATTAATATTAATATAAAGTAAACTAATTCTCTATATCTGTTAATGCTAATAAAACTAATAAAGATGAAATCTCTAAAAACCCATTGTTTTTAACACAACCATTAGACATATTTGGTAAAACATCACTAAGTTTTGTTCAATTCATATATCCATTTAGAACTTATTTGAGTTTCAAAGAATTAAAAAACAATGCTATGTATGAGACGTGGTTCTCTAATCCTAATCCTGTTCTCACAGACAGCGTTTGTCTTCTGACAATCTACACACGAAAACCAAACGACATCCTCTGATCTTATTTGCCAAGGGCTTTACCATGGCCGGGATGCCCTGTAACGTGGAGATATGAATAAGTTTACATTTCAAAGAATACTCGCTCAATGATGAAAATATTGAATTTTGAGTCCCAAAGACTCCGATCCTTCAACTGGATCTCCACTTGAAAGGGCCATAATGGGAAACGTTGTTGTAATCTTGGGATTTGCCTGGCTTTATCGATCACGAACAAATTCTTGCCGTAAACTCTGTTCTATTAATGTTCTGTATACAGCGGATACCCATCAATGGCCGACTCCTGGGCTCGGGGTAGAGCGCAGCTTGCGTTTATTTCTTTTATCATCTCCATTGCTGTGATGGGATTTGAGCTTCTCGCCTTTTATTGTTTGAGATTTAGGGCGGACCATCTGCATGTGACCGACGCCGGGACTACGCTTGGATGTGGAGAGGCGTTGTTCTGTCACCATGGAATCTACTTTTGGACCCCGGCGAGACGGTGTTACATTTCCCTTCGGCAGTAGATGAAGTACGCTCTTGGCTATGTTTGATGCCGGGGGTTCGTCGGACGATAACTTGTTCTGATCTTTGGCGGTACTCTTCTCCGACGAGCCGTTCCAGGGGCTTATTTCTTCATCACAATGCAATACAACATATTTCTCCAAGCGGGAGCCATCGTTGACCACGGAATTGAGATTGGGATTGAAGGCGGACGGATTGTCCGAGGCAATAAATAGATTGTTCTCCAGCAACCTGCCGCTGCAACTAGGGCTTGCAAAAAACAGGAACAAGATTATAGCCAGGATAAGGTTATTCATCTTAAAGCCCAGTGTTAGCAGATAAACAATATGATATATGATCGATATTAGCCAATGAACGATATAATATCGGATCGATGCTCACTGAAAAGAAAATCGATATGATATCTGACGAATATATTTGCGGGAGAAGAGATTGTGAGTCAGAAAGCTAGAATTCTGGCAGATGGAAGACTATGGGAAAATATGTTGTGCAGAGCTAATACTTATAAGCAAAGAATACTCAGACCTAAACCCTTTACCGCCTTCTCCGTTGTGCGTGCTTTTTGACTTGAACGAAAATCGCTGCTTTCAATTGTTTACACGGCAGAAATACGAGACCGAAACCGCAACTTTTGACTTCCCGCTACTTCGGGTCAGGTTGCACAGTAGAAGTCCGAGAGTAAGAATGGAAATTTTTTCACATTATTTCTGCATAATGTTTTTTTTTTTTTAAGATTCGTCCAATTTCGAATCAATTTAGAAATTTTAATTTCTTGTTTCTCAAGAAAAGTTACGATTAAGAGCCTTGCTGTGTGACCTGTATGTGTCCTCACTTTTCTAAAGTTCTTTCGGGCAATTCTCGTGCTCATGTAATGTCAACAATGCAATATTGAAATTTTGTCAAAATCAAGCTATAATTTAATGTTTTTTTTTATCTTATTCCAACCATCCGTTTTGTTTGGGTAACGTTCGACGGCTGCAGGAGAGCAGTTGTGTTTCCACTCACAGCAGCTGTGTTGACCATCCATTCACGTTCATTGAATAGGTTTACAAAGCGGCCATCGTATTCGACAAAACGCGTTGTCGACGCAACTTGTTGGCCAAGGGGAATGGAGATTGCAAGCCAAATGTTTGAATGCAGAGAAAGAGAGGAGCCAGAGAGGTGGGTTTGCATATAAAATTTCAGGCAACGTGTCACGGTTCACCTACTTCATTGAGAATTTTTGTCCAGTGGGAGACGCAACTTGGCTTTCGGTGAGAAATCTTGCATCAAGATCATCATTCTTGCGTGATATTTGAGATCTTGCAAAAGCTCAAAGTCATGGTCAAGCATATGCTCGCTAGTAACTTTGTCAAAAGTTCAAAGTCATGGTCAACCATATGTTGGTAATTTACATGACAAAATATCTAAAAATATATATCATGGTGGAACTGTACAATTGTGCTCAATAGGTCTTTCAAATATATAGATTCTTTGTTTCCTTAGATCTCTATAGACAATTATTCCAATGTATTTGGAGAGATGCTTAAAAGTTTTTCACCTGGTCTAAATCATGACCATGATATTCATTTGCAATCAGGAAGTCTACCACCTAACATAAAACCTTATAGGTACTCATATGCACAAAAGAGTGAGATTGAGTCAATGGTTCAAGAAATGTTAGAGGATGACATCATTCAATCTAGCGAAAGTGTTTTCTCTTCACTAGTGGTGATAGTTTACATAAAACAAGGTTAATGGCATCTCTGTCCAAATTAAAAAGAGCTCAACAAAATGATCATTAAAGATAAGTTTCATATTCCAGTGATTGATGTATTATTAGATGAATTGCAAGGAACAATTTTCTTTACCAAGATGGATCTATGTTCTAGATATCAATCAAATCGTAATGAGGTGAGAAGGATTCACTAATGCACCTTCCACATTTCAAAGCTTGATGAGTTCTATTTTTCAAACCCTTAGAAAACTTGTATTAGTATTTTTTGATGCTATACTATTCTACAACAAATCTTGGGAAGAGCATGTTGTTGACATAGTCATAAAATTATTCGAAGAGAAACACCTATATGAAAGGCTTTCCAAGTGTTCCTTTGAGATTTAGAAAGTGGAATATTTGGGTCATATTCTATCTCGTTAAGGCATCAAAGTGGACCCTAAAAAACTTAAAGCTAAAATGGAATGACCAATTACCAAAACCTTAAAGAATCTTAGAGGATTCTTAGGATTGACAAGATAGTACTACAAGTTTGTCAAAAATTATGATCAAATAGAAACACCTCTAATGACGTTATTAAAAAATGAGGCATTTTATTGGACTCAAGAAACAACCAAATCTTTTGAAAAACTTAAGGAAGCTATGTGTAAAACTCTAGTCCTCGAAACACCTGACTTCACAAAAACCTTTATTATGGAGTGTGATGCCCCGAGGCATAGCATTGGTGTGGTTTTTATGCAAGAAGGAATGTCCCCTATCTTTGAAAGCCACAAAATTCAAGGAAAGAACTTAAACCCATTTATGAAAAGGAAATGTTGGTCATATTGCATGCAAATAAGAAATGGTGTTCCTACCTAATATGAAAACACTTCAAGGTAAAAATAGATCATGATAGTTTGAAGTACTTCTTAGAACAATAATTATCTCCATAAGATAAACAAAAATGGTTTACAAAAATGTTAATTTATGAATTTGAAATTATCTACAAAAAAGGAAAACAAAATGTGGTGGTATATGCACTTTCAAGGAAAAAACAAGACACATAGGGCTTATGTAACACCCTGTTTCCGCCAGATTGTAAATATGACTGGACTAGCCAAGGACTATGGCAAACTCATAAGTATGAACATGTGATGTAAATGGACCTACAGGAAGAGGTCAATGAATGCGAATAATATTTTGAATTTATTGCAGGACTGCTGAGAGGGGATGTGCAGAAAAGAGACCACGATGGCGGTGGAAGGCGGAAAGAACTTAAACCTACTATGAAAAGGAAATGTTGGTCATATTGCATGCAAATAAGAAATGGTGTTCCTACCTAATATGAAACACTTCAAGGTAAAATAGATCATGATAGCTTGAAGTACTTAGAACAATAATTATCTCCATAAGATAAACAAAAATGGTTTACAAAAATGTTAATTTATGAATTTGAAATTATCTACAAAAAGGAAATGTGGTGGTATATGCACTTTCAAGGAAAAAAAGACACATAGGCTTCATGTAACACCCTCGCTTCCGCCAGATTGTAACATGACCGACTGTTTCAACGACTATGGCAAACTCATAAGTATGAACATGTGATGTAAAATGGACCCATGTGAAGAGGTCAATGAATGTGAATAAATATCTTGAATTTATTGCAGACTGCTGATGAGGATGCGCGAAAGGCACCTAAAAGTGCATGTTAACTTCTACTGAGAATTAAATACCATATTTTGACTCCACTAGCCCAGAGAACTGTAAAAGCTCACCGCCTTGAAATTCAATGCCCCCAGTCGGTATGGATGGTTGATGAGGATGGATGGTGAACCTATCCAGAGCCGGCCAGCCCTCACCTTGGCTGGTAATCACATGCCACCAACCTCACCAGAGGATAAGTGATGGGCGTATTTTATTGCGAGGGCAGATGCGAGGGGAACTCCGGCATGATGCGAGGAGTGATAGCAGAGAGGAATGACTGCAACCTTCGCTCCTGGTCACACGAGGAGAGACGTTAGTCAGAGACTGGTCTCACTTCTGGGTGGCTAGTGGTAAATCCGCTGGGAGTCAGCCGAGTCACGATTGGGTGGAAACGAGCACTCCTCTCAAGATACCCACTGGCGTTATTTCTGATAAGTATTTTAGGTATTGCATCTTGAAATTCATACACCGATATATATATAGATAATCGTGAGTATATATATATATATATACTCATAGTAATCGTGAGATTGTGATCGATTTTAGTGTAAGAATGTCTATGAATGTTTTGATAATAATTAATGGACATATGCTTGTAATAAAGGAAGCCATGCACGACCTACGTCGATAAAAAAAAATGAATCTAATTATGCATGTTTAAATCAAGTCGATCACCGTTTTGGAATTTGTTCTTATCCTCAGATCCCGGAATGCCCCGGAATAGACCTCTTCACGCAGATTCCCTCCTTAGAAAGGTTTACCAAGAACCCGCCAGAATTGAATGTGCAAGTCTAACAACCCTGTACGAAGAGGAACGACCCTATTAAACTCCGGGCAGAAGGCATAGATAAGCATTGATCAATGGATGATCCAAGGAACTCGTGAACCTGGTACCGCGAGGTAGGAGTCCAAAAGTTTGATGTCTAAGTCGCGAGTGGCTAAGCCACGAGGGAACTGAGTCGCCCATCCGGAGGACAAATGAAGAGATCCATGGATCTCGCCACTCGAGGTTCGCGAGGTAAGAGCCTAAAGTTTGGATGCTCCAAGTCAAAAGTGGCGTTTTCATGAGGATTCAAAGTTGTCCATCCAGGAGGACAGATGCGAGGACGGATCTCTACCCTTCGGAGGTCTGGCGAGGTAAGAGCCCAAAGTTTGATGCTCCAAGTCGCGAATGGCATGGCCACCGAGGATCCGAGCCATCCATCCGAGGAGGAAAGATGGCAGAGATTCGGACCCGCCACCAAAGGTTCCAGGTAAGAGCCCAGCTCTGGCTGCTCCAGCTTCCAGCGGCGAAGCCACCAGAAAGTATCCGAGCCGCCCATCCGGTAAGGATAGGCGGCGATCCGTGATCTCGCCACCGAGGTTCGCCAGGTAAGAGCCCAAAGCTTCATTTGCTCCAAAGCTATGGGCTGAAACATCGAGGATCGGACCGGCCCAACCGAGGAGGATGCGGCGAGATCCATGGACCTACCGAGGTTTGCGCAGGTAAGGCCTGGCGGGTTGGGTGTTCCAAGCCGCTGAAAGTAGCTGGCGTCGGCGAGCCGCAGCACGCAGAGAACACATGGCAACACTTCAAGGTGGGCCCACATGATTGATGGTGACGACGCTTCAGAGAAGGGGAGTCACGTTCGCTGACTCTCATGTCTCGATTCATCGGAGAAGGGCAACGGTAAACCCAACCCTTTGACTTACGGTCGCTGAAGCCAGAGAGCGCCACAAGGGAAGGGTCAACCTTTGCCGAATTTTCAAGTCTCGAGGATCGCAGATAAGGGAGGTACGCAGAGTTCAACCGCTGAATTCACTAAGTGGGAAAGTAGCCAAGAGGGAGCTTTCAAAGCTGGGCTCAAATCGGTTCGTCATGCGCTAGGTGACCGACGTAAGGAGTTTCATACCCATTTCGCGGATCTCGCAATTCCAATGCATCAAGAAACTTCGAGGGTTTTCGACTCACGACTCGCGAGGTCGCGATTTGTGAAAGGCGTTTTCATTTAGGTGTGTATGTGGTCTTATCGAGATAGGTACTAAAGAAAGGAGCTAGTGCTTTGTCGTTTCCAATGGTGGGTAGATCCGGACGGCCAAAATCTACGCCATCGCATCTACGGTCGATTTTCATTCAAAACCTCTCACACCCTACCAAGATTGGACCATGGTATCACTGAAGCCGCAAAACACGAAAAGGCTACCGTTTGTTTGGTCCTTCATGGTCCTAACTCATGATCATAGGGAGGTGAATAGGGGAGAACTAGCACACACTAGACCCCCCGTAGGACTTCGGGGATTCGGTTCCTTGAGGTAGAACGATTTTTTTTATTAATTTTGTAGTGGGTATGTTACAAAGTGGTATCAGAGCATGGTTACAACATTCTACTCTGATGGCCTAATATGCACAAGTCATGACAACCTTCGCTTTGAAACACTCCTACGGTGAGTAACCCCCATTTACCTATTCTGACCAGATCAGAACTTGGAAAATGGAACCCGACTGTGTATGCATGAAAGAGTTATGAATTTATGTGCCATTTATAAAAATGAATTAAACTCTTGACTAATAATCAGTGTTCTTTCACCTAAGCGACGATCAACCGCGAGAATCTACAAGTCACAGTAACATGGTGACTCACTAAGAGATGGGAGAAGGTTCCCACAATATGTATATGAGATTCTGATGAAAGAAGGGCAATAGGAACTCCTCTCCAGATTTAGCCGAGACTATGAGGAGTCTCATGGCTTAATTGCAAAGCCGCAAGGCCGATAATGAAAGGATGATGAAAGAACAAGAAAAGCAAAACCAAAATTAATGGGTATTATTCTAATACAGCTTATCCGATCTATACACAAATGCAAAAGATGAACCCCAGATGCATCATGGTTGTGTCATAATACACTGAGAGAAGCATTATCCGTAGCGTCTCACCCCTGTGAGGTAAAGGACCAAGATTTTCAGACGATTCCATCAGAAGGAAGTCGGTGATTCTCGTGGCAATTTTCCAGCTAGCCAGACCGGCCTCATTCTCAAATAAACAAAGAAAAGACTTCAAAGAGTCATAAATTTGAAGAATTCAGAAAGTAAAAACCTCCCTCCTTCGATGGCTAGATAAAGAAGGGAGAGGAAGTTGATGCTTGGCTACTTGGACTAAAGAAAAATTTCGTGAGTCCATGATTTCTCGAACTTCAGGTCTCGAGTGGCCACTTTCAATTCGAACGGAAAGGCTTCCATCTGGAGGGAAGACCTTAAGCATATGAAAGGTGTCTGTGAGGAGGACCTGTCTTAGAAACGGTTCGAGAAGTACCGAAGAAGTATTTGTCAAAAGGTATTTCGACGAGAAGGCTAAGGAGTTTTACAACTCAAATTGGGACAATTTACTATGGAGGAGCATGTCAAATTCTTGATTCCATCGAGATATGTACCCTACATCAAAGCAGAAGGCGAAGGCCCAACTTCTTCATCACCTAAATAATACCGTAATCCTAATCAAATTCCTGGATGAGCCAAAGACCTTAGAAGCATTTAATTATATGAAAGGAAACATATTGTCATGAACAATATGGATACCCGCGTAATCTCGCGGAGATTGGAAACGTAAGAATGGTTCAAAATTTTAGAATAAGGGGAGTAAATCCTCGGGATTGAAAAATTACAAGAAGAACTAATAATGAACTTTCCAACTCAGAAAGTGTGTACTCCGCCAACTTTCCCCGACGGAAATAAAACTGACCTATACCAAGAAGATCGAGCAACTCCAAAGAGAAAACCTTTGGAATGTTGGGATTTCAAAGGAGATCATCTCCGGAGAGACCGTCCACACCGACAAATCGCATTAGTCGGTGGTAAAAATTTATAACATGGAAGCTCACCGTCAATGATGGCAAGGAGTATGTCGTGATCTATGCACTTTGATAATAACTGCCGACTCACCAAGCTTCGGTGGAAATAGGCGATCGCTAACCATCTCGTATCTCGTTGATTGACTCTGTCCAAATTCTGGTTATATCCCCTCAAAACTATTGATAAGTGTAAGCTGCAAACTACGTGGCTAAATCCAAACCATGGTTAAGGGCCAGCTTTTATCCATCAAAACAAAAGAAAGGTGGTGGAGGCCATACCAGTCACTAACTAATGTTGGGTGAATCCCACCCAAGCAACCCTTAATGTATTACCCTTGGGATCATACAACCTATTGATTGGCATGGACTGACTAGATGCATATAAAACTAAGTTGTATTGTTACTATAAAACCTTAGAATGTGTGAACAGAGAAGGACAAAGGATAAACCTCCAAAGGATCCGAAAACCGGTCTCGATGAGGAAAATATCACCGAACAGAAAGTATTGTCGAAAAGGGATGTCCCCTATGCAATACAGGTACTGAAAAATAATTGAAGTTACGCTAAACCAAGCCTTGATGATCACCTTATCCTAAGAGAGTACAGAGATCGCATTTTGCAGGAGGTACCTGCCCACTCTCAGAAGAGACATTGACTTCGGACAGAACTCGCATTGTGAGCTTGCCGGTGTCCAAAAACACTCCACGGATGAGCACACCTCAGTTAGTTGAACTCGTTACAATTGAAAGAACTGATGGATAAGGGTTATATTTGACTCCAAAGATAACCTCCTCATGGGGAGCACCACCTCGCTTGTGAAAAGAAGGATGGCACCCTTGCACTGCATAGATTAACGGCTAACCCTAATGCAAGTAACTATAAAGAACAAATACCTTGCCTAGGATCGGCGATCTATCTCATCGCTTGGGAGGTGACCGCTTTCAAAGATTGACTTGAGGTTGGGATACCATCAAGTTCGAATCGAGGGTGAAGACATCCATAAACCGCTTTTCGGACACTCCGGTGATGGAGTCACTACGAGTTTGTGGTAGTCCCATTTGGTTAACCAATGCCCTTGCCACTTTCATGTGCTTAAAGAAGAATGTATTCAGTAAATGTTTAGATAAATTTATACTAGTTTTCATTGATGACATAGCACCTACTCTAAGAATAGAGAAGAGTATGAAGAACATCTTAGACTTGTGCCTAGTGCTAAGAGAGCATCAACTCTATGCTAAATTCAGCAAGTGTACCCTTGCTCGTATAAATACACTACTTAGACATGTTCTCGGGTCTAAGGAAGGGTAGCAGATCCCGCAAGACTGTGTCTATCATGGAATGGTTTACCCCAAAGGATGCCCTGCACATCGATCCTTTATGGTATTAGTCGGATACTACATGAGATTTATAAAAGATTTCTCCAAGATTGGTTGTCCAATCACCGCCTCCGTGAAGAAGGAATAAAATTCACGTGGACACGAGAATGTGAAGAAATATTGCAAACCTTGAAACATCTACCAACCCATGCACCTCGCGGTGTTAAAAATCACGGACCTGTGAGATCGACTTCCCTGGTGGTGTACGATGCCTCATAAGGAAGGGGCTCAAGGATCCCATGCAGGAAGGAAGTGTGATCTGCCATGAATCCCTAAAATTGAATAAGCATGAAGTCAATCCATGACTCATGATCTAGAATTTGCTTCCATAGTGCATGCCTTGAAAATGGAGGCATTACCGTTGGGAAGAAAATTTGTGCTTATGACGATCAATGTGGATTACGGCATTTGTTTGATCAACCTAAGCTAAATACTAGACAAGCTAGGTGGATGGCCCTCCTCAGCGAATTTGACTTTGAAATCAAACACAATAAAGGAAGGAGAATAGGCGGTCAATGCCCTAGAAAAGAATGAGAACACTCCACTCCTCGAAACTTGAGTACCTCGTGAGATGATGTCATGACCGTGAAATGTGCTGCACAAGAAACCGATCCCTTCGCTCAAACTGTGACCCTATACCTAAAGTAAGAACCCCCTGAGGCAAAATACTAGCTATCGCATGCCGAGGGAGGTTTTCACCTACGATAGACCTACATTCCTCAATGGTGACGACTTGAAGAGGCTCATCATGAATGAACTACATAAAACACCATACAATGGTCACCCAGGATACCTTTAAAAATGATTACTGTCACCCGAATTTTTTTTTACTGGCCGGGATTGAAGAATGATGTAGCCAAATATTTGGCCCAATGTATGAAATGACAACAAGTTAAAGCGTAACATCGACACCCAACAGGACTATTGCCAATCTCTACTCATCCTGCACGGAAATAAACCATTCCATGGATTTTAATAATGATTACCAACTTCAACCAAACAATGACGCCATTATGGTGCGGTGGATAAACCGAAAGGTTCCGCTTCATTTCATCCCTATCAAATCGCCGCAGCGATAGATATCGCACGTATTCATGAAAGAGGGTGTTCCGACCGCATTACGCCGAGGAGAGATAATATCCATGCATTGGCCAAAACTCACTTCCAAATTCGAAATCATATGGCTTAGAGACCAAACCGTTTAAATCGCCATCACCCTCAAACCGATGGACATACGGAAAAGAGTAAATCATATATTAGAGGATATGTTAAGGATGCATGTAATGTATCAACCTGTGAAATGTGGAAAAACTACCGCCATTGGTGGTAGAATTTGCCTACAACAACGCTATCAAGCATCCTTAAAATGAGTCATTCTCGAGGTCCTCTATGGTAGACAATACCCTAGTCGTACCGGAGCAATCCTCTTAATAGATTTCTCTGGACCCAAATGTTGGAAAGAAATGGAACGTTAGCGACTGCATAAAATAAAATCAAGGTCGCCGTGAACCTACGTAAAAGTTATGTCGATGAAGAGAACTCCAGAGAATTCCAAACAGAGACGCGTATATCTCGCATTCAAGCTTCCTGTGGCGAGTTCCCTGTACCGGGAGGTGCCAAATTGGCACCCCGCATTAGACCCTTTGAGGTTCTAGACGAGTGAGACATGTAGCCTATCGGCTAGCACTTCCTTCCACGGTAAAAGCAATAATACACGTTTTCCATGTTTCATTATTGAAGCAAAATATGTACATGATGCTAATCATATAATTGATCGGTCTATGATCCGTGGAAATCCAGAGGGAGAATTCCTACCGTAACCACAATGCATAATAGACCAAAAGGAAATCCCACCGAATGCAACCACATTGGTACGTCAAGGTGGCAAGGGGAAACACTGGCCCGCATGAGGCTACATGGGAAATGGAGGATGCCATGAGACAAAAGTATTATCCATTTTTGTTTACTTTGGTACATGTAATTCATGTTAGTAGCTAAGAACATTGAGAGGACGATGTTCCTTTTAAGGGGAGGGAATTGCAACACCATATTTCCCCCAATCTATAAAAAATAACTATACTAGCCAAAGACTATGGCAAACTCATAAGTATGAACATGAGAAATGATTCTGCGGAAGAGGTCAATGAATGTGAATAATATTTTGAATTTATTGCGGGACTGTTGAGAGGGGATGTGAATAAAAGAGACCACGATGGCGTTGGAAGGCACTTGAAAAGGTGCATTAACTTCCACCAAGAATTAAATATCATATTTGGACTCCACTAGCACAGAGAACCAAAAGCGGCTCACTGGCCCCGAATTCAATGCCCTCGCAGTCGGGCAGGTGGATGGTTTGATGAGGGATGGATGGTGAACCGCCCATCCGTGAGACGCCGCCTGATCATGCCGAGGTTAATCGTACACATGAAACCTTGGCGAGGATTAAGCATGTGATGGCGTATGATTATATGAGGCGACGCTTAGGACCTCTCGCATGATGCGAGTGAGTGATAGCAGAGGAAGGATTGCAACCTCGCCTCCTCGTCACCGGAAGACGAGAGATGCGCCCCTCGTGATTATCACATGGTCTCACCGGGGTGGCTAGCGGTAACTGGGAGTCTGTTTTCCACGGCTAAGTGGAAACGCATAATTCTCCTGCCAAGTAGTTGCACCCACTCTGGTGTTATTTCTAATAAGTATCTATGTATTGCATCTGAAATTCATATGACCGATATATATATATATATCAATAAAGATCGGAGATTTCAGGATCAATTTTAGTGTAAGAATGTCTCTGAATGTTTTGATAATAATTAACGGACATATGCTTGTAATAGAGGAAGCATATGTCCATTAATTTACGCCGATAAAAAATGAATCTAATTACGCATGTTGAACCAAAGTCGCACTTCCAGACCAATTTGGAACATTTCCTTTATCTATATCCAAAGAATGCCTGAATAGACCTTCACGATTCTAGAAAGGTTTATCAAGAACTTGGAAGAAGGACTTGAATGTGCAAGTCTTAACAACCTTGTGCAAAGAGGAATGACCTTTGAAACTCGGCGCAGAAGCTGCATGATAAGTAATATTGATCAATGGATGATTCATGGAACCGAACCTCGAGGTTCACGGGGTAGGAGTCCAAAGTTTGGATGCCCAAGTCATGAGTGGTGAAGCCATCGAGAATATCCGAGCCATCCATCCGAGGAGGACAGATGGCGGAGATCGGGCGATCTCGCTAATTGAGGTTGGCGAGGTAAGAGCCCAAAGTTTGATGCCCATGCGGCTAAGCCACGAGGGTCCCAGCCGCCCATCCGAGGAGGGTCAGATGGCAGATCCGATCCGCCACTCCTGAGGTTCACGAAGAGCCCAAAAGTCGGATGCTCTAAGTCGCGAGTGGCTAAGCCACGAGAGGATCAGATCCGTCCATCCGAGGAGGACAGATGGCAGATCCGCGGATTCATACCGTAGGTTCACGAAAGAACCCAAAGTTTGATGTTCAAGTTGCGAGTGGCGGTTACGAGGATCCGAAATGTCCATCCAAGGAGGAGGGCAAAGATCCGGATCTCGCTAGTCTTCGCAGGTTCATGAGGTACATTCAAAGTTTGATGCTTCATCGCGAGGGCGGCTTTCATGAGAGGATCAGACCGTCCAACCGGTGATGATATGTGGTAGAGATATAGGGATCTCACGCACCGGAGGTTCATGGTGGTAAGGGCCGGCGGGTTATGTTCCAAGTCGCTGAGTAGCGAAGTGCTGAGAGACGAGCACGAGAGAACACATGGAAACACTCCAAGGTGGGGCCCGCGTGACTGACTCCGTGACATGCATCAATTTGTGAGAAGGGAGTCAATTTTCCATTGACTCCTCGCGGTTCCAAAGATTCAAGGAGAAGGGGCACGGTGATCCCAACCCTTGGACTTCTTTACTAAGCCCAGCTGTGAGCAAATAGAGCGGTCAACCTTCAAGACTTTCAAGTCCTCGGCGATCGCGATAAGGAAACAGAGTTCTCAACCGCTGAATTCACGGGCCGAAAGTAGCTTAAGAGGAGATAAAGTTTAGCTTAGTCGCATGTCATACAGAGATTTTACCGATGTAAGGGAGCTATACCCATTTCGCGATCTCGGTATCGCATTTAATTTGTGAAGAAACTGAGGTTCTTGATTCACGGAGGTCGCCGTAATTGTGAAAGGCGCCCGCATTTAGGTGTGTATGTGGTCCTACTGAACTAAGAACTAAAGAAAGGAGCTAGTGCTTTGTCATTAAACAACAGGTAGATCTAGATGGCCAGAATCAAGACGCTCTCGCATCTAATGCGCCCAGATCTACGGTCAGGATTTCATTATGAAAAACCTCTTGCCACCCTACCTTCAAGATTGGACCTCATGGTATCACTGAGTCGCGAAAACATGAAAAGGCGCCTGGTTTGTTTGGTCTGTGGTCCTAACCCATGATCATAGGGAGGTGAATAGGGGAGAACTAGCACGCACTAGACCCCTGTAGGACTTCGGGGATTCGGTTCCTTGAGGTAGAACGATTTTTTTTTAT
Organism: Picea sitchensis; assembly: GCA_010110895.2. Lineage (NCBI taxonomy): Eukaryota > Viridiplantae > Streptophyta > Pinopsida > Pinales > Pinaceae > Picea > Picea sitchensis. The sequence goes on from SNQJ01S0037663.1 coordinate 105,708, forward strand.
TAATTTTGTAGTGGGTATGTTACAACTTACTTTGTGTTATTTATATTCTACAATTTTATTGGTTGGAAAAAACAAGGATAGAATGGAAGCAAGATGAGAAGATCTGCAAGATTGTTCAACAACAACAAGAGGACCCAAGTCCATTAGACAAATTTGCATGGAAAAATGATTCATTGTGGTATCAAACTCACCTATATTTATATAATAATTCCAAACTCAAACAAAAGTTCATTTTGTGTGAAGTTTTAGTGAAACCTGCATAGGAAACCTATCTAGAGAAATTCATACAAAGCTTGCAAAAGAAAAACATAAAGAGAGAGAGAGAAGCAAGAATGTGAGAAAGAGTCAATGAATTGTGTTCATTGAATGGTAGAATGAGTAATAAATACAAGAAATACTCTACATGGCTAAGTAAATTGTCCATAGTAGTGATATAGAAATATCTGTACATTCACTGACAGAAACTAGAGATATCTATCACCTTATCGGCACCTAGTCCTAGTTAGTTGTCCATGAAATCATCAACTAACTAAGTCACACATGTGGAGGATAGAGAAGCAAGAATGAGAGAAAGAGTCAATGAATTGTGTTCACTAAATGGTAGAATGAGTAATAAATACATGAAATACTCTACATGGCTAAGTAAATTGGCCATAGTAGTGATATAGAAAGATCTAGACACTCATTGACAGAAACCAGAGTTATCTATCAACTTATTGACACCTAGTCCTAGTTAGTTGTCCATGAAATCATCAACTAAATAAGTCACACACGTGGAGGAGAGAGAAACACATGCATGCACATGATATTCTCCCTCCTAGCCAAATGCATGTGATATCCACTCTCCTGGTGAGAAAATCAAGGTGAACATGCAACTGCTAGTGATAAAAACCAAGGTTTTTATGCATGAATTTCCTCCACTAGTCTAACTAACGTGTAACTGAATCAAAATTGAAGAGTCAAGGTGCCCTATTTTATAATAGGCACCATGTTTTGTAGGGAATATTCTCATATATGGATAGCGCCCTCAACATTAGACTAGAAAACTTAGGAAAAATAATTACTAGGTGAGTGTGTAATATCTCCAAGACCCCCCCTTGAAAACTAATAGGGTGTAAATAAAGAATGTGTCCCAAAAACAAGGACATGTGATGTACCCATTTTACAGTGCATCGAATGAATGAACACTGAAAAAAGAGGAAAGAGGGAAAACATCATGGGAACCCCCCTCCCTCAAAGTACAATGCATCAAAAAGGAAGAGGGAAAGAACGATAGTTCTTAAAAAACTGTGTCCTTCACTCCAAGACGATCATGAAAAATGTGGATCTTCTACTAAGTGAAATTCATGGTGAAGATGTCAACAGTCTATTCGAAGGATGGAAAATAATGCAAATCGATGATCCTATCATGAACCATATCTCTAATGTAATGCATATGGATCTCGATGTGTTTTGTTCACTGTCGTTGCACTAGATCTCTACAAAATTTGAGCATTATTTGGTTGTCACACCAAATGGCAGTTGAATGATGGAACTGGATACAGAGATCAGTGAGGAATTTCTAAATCCAAAGTGAATGAATAGTGATGTTGACCACTCCTCTGTACTTGGCCTCTGATGATGATAAAGCAATCCTTGACTACTTTTTACTCAAACAACAGATGGGATTGAAACCCAAACTAAGCACATACCCAAAGGTGGACTTGCGATCCATTTTATCACTAGCCCAATCAAAATCTATGAATCCCATGAGATCCAATGCACAACCTTCTTCATAGTGGATCCCATCACTGGTGGTGCCCTAAACATATATGAGGATGTGCTTGGAAACCTTCCAATGTAGCTCATGCAAATCTTGCATGTACTTGGAAACTACCCCTAATGCATATGAGATATCTATTCAAGTGTGGGTGAGATACAAAAGGATCGCCACAGGTTCTCTATACAAGGTTTTTTCCACCAATGGTGTATCCCCATCATCCTCAATATGTACCCTGGACAAGAAGGGTGTGGTTGCAGACTTGCAGTTTATCATGTGGAATATAACCAAGAGATCTGTGGCATACTTAGTCTGAGACAAATTAATGCCTAAAGAATCCTATTTGATCTCAAAATAAAGAAAAAAATGAAGTGGACCCATGTCTATCATAGAGAACCTATCACGTAGAATGTATTTGATAGTAACAATTATTGAGGATGAGCTACCTGTGATCAAGAGGTCGTCTACATAGAGTACTAGGATCATAAGAGAGTAAATAGTCCTTAGCATATAGACATTAGGATCTGATTTTACATCTCACAAAATTATGAGAAAGAAAATAAGAATCCATCTTCACACACCATGATTTTGGCATCAGCTTGAGGCCATAGAGTGACTTTTTCAGTCGAAAAACTAGAGATGAGTTCTCTTTGAACTCCTGAGGCTTCTCCATGTAAATATCCTATGAGAAAAGAAATTCTTCATGTCCATTTGGTGAACTTCCCACCCCCTAATTGTTGTAATGGTGAGGGCCAACTAGATGGAGTCCATATTTACTACTGGAGAAAAGGTCTCATAATAGTCAATCCTGTGAGTTTGTTGAAATCCTTTGGAAACCAATATTTCCTTGTACCTTCTCACCTATCTTTCTTCTTACCTCTTAGTCCCATAGACTCATTTGCATCTTACAAGATTCATGTATTAAGTAAGTAGAACTGGATCCCAAGTCTGATTCTCAAGAGGAGAGTTGTACTCCTCCTGCATAGTGACTTCCAAAAAGGGATTCCTTGCAACCTCTGCATAGGTTTGTGGGTAGAAATCTAGAACCATGTAGAAATTCATGGGAATAAATGGTTTTGTAGTTGTAAGTTCATGAGGTGGCTCCTCAAACTGATATCTCATCCTCCTTTGATCCACTAGATCCCCCACAAGGTACCTTATTTCCTGTAGGGTGGATGGTGCCCACTTGGGCATCTATTGTGGCTAATCATCTGCATACTCATCATCTTTTGAATCTGATTTGGAAATCAACTCTGAGGTCTATTGTGAATGGGTGGACTCATCATCTCAGATGTCTAGTGCATTCAGAAGTACATAAGTCTCTACGTGTGGCTCCTATGGTGTATGCATAATAATTTACTCAAATTCAACATTGTGCTCAATGATGAGCTTGTCCATTGAGGGATCAATCAACCTATAATCCTTCAAACCCTCAAAATATCCAACAAATATGCATTTTTTTCTCTAAGGATTTAATTCCTTCCTCTTTTCAAAGGGTACACAAGCCCATGTGCATGATCCAAATATTAAGAAGTGGGTGAATTCCAATTTGATGCCACTCTAGGCCTAAAAAGATGTCATGTCCTTAACATATCTATGAGGAGATATGTTATGTATGTAGTTAGCAAAATTAAGTTCTTTAGACCAAATCTTGGAGGGTAAGTACTTTACATGCAACATGCAACTAGCCATCTCTTTGAGATATTTTTTCTTCCTCTAATCTACCCCATTCTATGGTGGAGTGTAAGGATCTGTCTTGTAGTTGTATGCCTTCCTCATCACATAGATGTTGTACATCCTTGTTTACATGCTCCCCCCATTATATCTGTGGAGGGATTTGATCTTGTTCCCAGACTGAGTCTCTGCATGCACTTTGAAGTCTTTGATATGCTTAGAGACTTCGGACTTATGCCTGTGAAAATATACCCAAGTGTGTCATGAGTAATCATCAATAAATGTAAACACACACCTCACCTTACTGATGGACGGATGAGGAAAATGACCCATGATATCACTGTGGACAATCTTCAAGGGAGAGGAGACCCTCCAAGCCTTCCCTTCTTCAAACTTCTCTGGAGAATGTTTTCCAAGAATGAATCCTTGACAAACTCCTTCTAAAAAGTCTATGTCTGAAAAGCCTTTGACCATTCCCTATTTACTAAGTCATTGCATATACCTGAAATTTATATGACCAAATATCTCATGATAGAGTCTACTTTCATTATCAACATGAGTCAATAGAAATGTGGAATCGGATTTAGCAATAAACTTAGAAAATGTATACCACTAATACTGATGATTTACCTCACCAACAATAATATTGGAGTTGTCATGCATGTCATATATGGTCATAGAATCAAGTGTGAATTCCACCCTTTTTCATGTGCATGAATGTGTTATCTGATATATAGAGATTGGATTCATGGAGAGTTTCAGAACATCAAATACATTCTCAAAACTTCCATGTTGGACATCTACTCTCCCTTGTCTAGTGACATCCACTGGAATATCATCACCCATGAGGATGGGAGGACTACTGCCTGAAGTTAAAGAAGATAAAACATCAAATGTGGTTGACATATGATGGGATTATATTGAATCCAATATCCATGCATCGGGAGAAGAATGAATACAAATAAAAGAATTAGAGTTACCTCATTTGTCTGGTGCTTAGTCTCCTAGCTTATAGTTCTTGGAATTCTTCGGAATGCAGTCCCCAATATTATTCTATTGAAGTGTCTGTACCATCAAGTCTATTTTTTTTTTCATGCATGATGATTCTGGATGGTAGTTATGATTGCAGTAACTACATTTTGTCTTCCCTTTATTTCCCTTTTCACATTTGGAGCTAGAGAATTCATTGAGGGTTTTTTAATTTCCTTCCTTCCTTTGCTCATAATGTGCCCTTCCATTTCCTCTATGTTTGGACTTTAGATTGGATGTGTTGTTTCTCTCATGCAAAGCAAGTGAATGCGCCTTGGAGCTCTTCATTATTCTCATATGGATGAGCTTATATTTCTTATGCATGAGGGACTCAATGAACTGATCTAGTGATGGCATTGTCCAATTTTCTCTCAATGCGAACCTCCTTGTATGGAATGTCAAGAAACATACTGCATACTCCAGATCACGTTTTGAGAGAATGACAAGGATAATTTGTTTTTCTTGCATAGATTTGTCAACACCACATCCCTTTAGCTGAAGAAGAAGGGATTTGAACTTCATGAAAAATTCTTAGATATTATCAAAGTGTCTCCGATCCAATGAATTAAACTCTACCTCAAGCATGTTGCCTCTCATCTTGTCTTTTTTTCCAAAGAGACGTTCCAGTTTGGTCCAAATCACATTTGGTGTGGTATATAAATCAATACAAAATAATATCTCAGGGGACATTGACATGAAAATAAGATCGTAGGCCTCATCCATTCGATTTATATATATATATTTCTCAATTGATGATGTTGGTTCAACCTCTGTAGCCATTTTTATTCATTACAAGCCTCCACTTCTGAGCAGATGTAGAATCTTTAGCTTCCACTCGAAATAATTGTATGGCATGAGAAGAATTGTCGGTGTAAATTACATTCTTTTTTACTTCATATTTCTTTTGAACACACAAATAATTTTCTATGTTCCTTTCTCCTAGAAACCTATGGGGTTTGATACCATTTGAAGCTTCAATGAAACCTGCAATTAGAACCTAGATAAAGAAATTCACACAAAACTTGCAAAAGAAACAAAGAGAGAGAAGAAAGAATGAGAGAAAGAATCAATGAATTTTGTTAACAGAATGGTAAAATGAGCAATAAATACATGAAATACTCTACCTAACTAGGTAAATGTGCCATAGGAGTGATATAGATATATCTAGACACTCACTGACAAAGATCAGAGCTATCTACCACGTTATCTGCCACCCGAGCCTAGTTAACTTTCCATGCAATCATAATTTTATTGAGTCACACATGTGGAGGAGAGAGAAACACATGCATGCACATGATATGTTCCCCTTTTCCCACATTCATGTGATATGCACTCTCATGGTGAGAAAACCAAGGTGAACATGCAACCATTGGTGATAAAAACTGAGGTTTCCATGCATGAGTTGACTCCACTAGTCTAACTAATGTGTAACTAAGTCAAAACTTAAGAGGGAAGGAACCCTATTTTGTAGGGAACATTATTTGGAAGAATTATTCTCATCTATGGATAGCGCCCTCAACGCTATACTAGAAAAATTAGGAAAAATAATTACTAGGTGAGTGTGTGATATCTCCAACATTTTCGAACCACACACTTCTCCTATGGGAGGAGATTCAAGGTTATTGAAAACTTACCACAGGATCAAGAAGTATTTTTTTTTAAGGTATTAAAACTGATGTTCAAAATTTTGTGGTGAATGTTTGGTTTTCCAACAAAATAAGGGAGAGACAATCAAGACAATAGGAAATATAACATTGTAGAAAGGAAAGGAAACTACATCTAATCAACAAATTTGAACAAAGACAACTAACCCCCCAAAACCCAAATTTTCACCTCAAAGACTCCATGATCAATCAACATACTTGAATGCATCTAGGTGATCAGTTAAATGGGAAGTGTCAATGCATTCAATCCTCCAATGCATACATCATGAAATATCATAAGCTGAAAATATGCCTTGATGTAGTTGCTACTAAAGGAATAGTTGAAGGATATTGGTTGAAATTTGTAACATAGTACTTCAAAAATAATAAGCATGAATGTATGAGAGCCAAAACTCTTATAATATACCTATTTAAATACCTCCTTCATTCTCAACTCAACTGCATCATGATAAACCCTGATATCTAAGAACCAATCAGTCAAAGGATCCTTCTGAAGAACAAAATATGAATGTGGGATCATAGGCCAAATTTAAGGGGCATCATCCTCTGGTTGAACCAAAATTCACTCCCCTTGTTGCAATGGTATTTAATCAATTTTTTCTTGAATGATTGTTGGGATATGGAAGGATGAATTCTCTTGCTGATTGATTCCTGCATGGTTAACTTGTGGTTCTTCCTCTTGAAATTTATCATTGTCATTGGAATGAACCAATGAACACTCTTGAACACTCAAATATTCATCTTAATCTTCATGTAACTTTGCAAATGAATCAAGTGGTGTGACTATTGGTTCCTAATCATTCAATCCTGAGTCATAATCATCATGTTCATCTCTAGGAACTTGATAAGGTGCTAGTTATGGTTCCTACTCAATAACAAGGAATTTGTATGCTCTTGTAATAATCAATGGTTAAATATCATTGAATGGTGTCACCTTCAATGGTTGGTCTGGAACACAGTTTAGAGGAAACTTATAGGGTACAAGGAAATTTCTTTCTAACTTGATAAAAACAACTTGGACCTCCTCCATATTTTGAGGGTATTTATTCCTGAGTAACATTCCACAAATTCGATCATATGTGTCAAGATAGTATATCAAATACATAACATCATTAGGTATTATAGAGATGACAATTCTATAATAATCATTAGAAAAACAGACATTAACCTGAGTGGTAGTCTCATTCTCATTCCTTTTAATATTATCAAAAGCATTAAGAAAGAAAAATATATCTTGATTAATTTCCCATATTTCTGTAAGCTTCTCTTGGAATAAATCCCATCCATCAATGGAGGTGTCAAGAAGGGATTTGTACGATGTTCATGCATCCCCCTCTAGGTTTTTCACAAACATCCTCAACACCACATCCTCATGTTTCACATCACAATCATCCACTCGTTTTAAAAAATAAGCGAAGTGATCCTCAACTAATACTCCAAATTTCCCTACAAACAAAGGTACGCATTTAAGATATTCATCTGTAGGTAAGTCATGAGGATAATCTAAAATTGAAACAAAACTTATTGGTTCGTAAACACTTAATATAAACCTTTCTAGTGGCCTTGCAACCCTGGCCATAATATTAATCTGAGATATAAACAAGCACAATTGCTACCATAGTACTGGCTTGAGATGAAAATGAACCCAAATATGAAGGTGTCGAGGTTACACTCACCATAGTTCTTCTCGAAAGAACTTACCAAAGAACTGAATATGCTTGACAACCCTAGAAGAGTTCCTGGTGAAAGTATATTCTTTTTTCAAAAAATATGTTAGGGTTCGCTCAATCATGGAACTAGACCTTGTGCTGGATCAAATATGAATGATCTTCTTATGTTTCCCAGTGGAGTCTACCCTATTTCTTTTGGAGTTTCCAGGTAATCTCAAATAATTAATTTAATGAAAAAAAACTCACCATTGTTGTTGAAATCTAAGGATTGAAACATCCCCAGCAACGATGCCAATTTGTTCGCACAATCTTTAATCTCTAAATCATATCTACAATCAAGTTAAATTCAACGGTAAAAGAATGCTAATTATAGGAGAGAATTCCCTAAGTGTCACCGCCAAACCTCCTCTCCCTTTGGGATAGTGTGTGCCAACCTCAAGGGGGGTCCCTAAAGTCTTTCTTGCTATCATATACCTCTTAAATATACAATTAATTAAAAAAAAGTTGCAAGAAATTTTTCCTTCTAATAGAAATTAAATCGTCGAAAGGGTAAGTAACATTGTTTAATTTTTAAATGAAGAAACAAAGATAAAGATGTGATATTATAAGGTTGAAAACACCAAAAAAATATGCTAAGAACAACTAATGAGTGCATAAAAATCAAATACGATATTGAAAATATTAAATAACTTGATACCAACACAAAAAATATTTGTTATTAATCTTTCCAAATTAATGATTACATCACTAAACACAAGCACATAATCAGTAGAGTATTTCTCTTTAATCAAATACCATAAGCTAGAAGAGAGAGAGAAAGAGTATTGATGTTGCTGAAAAAATTCCACCCCGGTCAATGAGGAATAACCTCAATATAGAGGAGAGTGAGGCACATGAGTGTAGCCAAAATAAAAGGGAGCATAAAGTAAAATAGGAGTGGAAATAATAGGGAGGCACATGTGAGATAAGTAACATGTGTGAGGTGAAGTGGATGAATATATGTGCATGCGAAGAGTGGATATCACATGGTAATAGGGAGGAGGAGATATGTAGGAGAGAGGAGGCGTGAAATATAAAGGAATGAGACTTGCACCCTAAAAAAATAGGGATTAATGCACATGGAAAGAGGATAGGGGAGATGAGAGTTATGGGTTCACACATGTGGGAGATGAGGGTGAAGTGTGAAATGCATTTGCCAAGAAAAGGGATATATGCATGATGGAAAGTGGGATATGAGAGATGATGGGAAACATGCGCATGGGGAAGTTCTCCCATAAGGGGAGAACTTCTCCTTAAGGTGCATGTTAAGAAAACATATGAGATAAGGGGAGTGAAATGAGAGAGAGAGTGTGAGTTGAGTGTTGGTTTAATTCAACTATGCCAACCTTTCATGCATTATCCATTCACGTGCCTCCTTTATTATTTAATATGTATATCTCTAGTTGAAAAGTGTACTTCCATGCCCATGCATTTAATGTGTCACATGTCATACTTTGTAAAAAGTAGCCTGCTATGTTAAAAATAAAATCTTGCTACATGTTAATGATATCATACTTATTGAATTCAATTTTTCATGAAGATTTCAAATATGAAATCATAATCAACATRCAAGCTACTAGTAAAATTAAAAATTACTCACATGTTTTTTGAAATAGGCTCATCGGATTCGATTTTCTGCAATGAACTTAGATATATGCTCAAAATCATCATCTAAATCGTAGAAATCTAGCTACTAAAAATAGTAAATATGCATGCATGTCATCCGATAAAGGCTCATTGGATCCAAAATTACATAAGAAACCCAACTATGTAATCAACTTTGTCATGAGTGCCTTTGATCTCTATCTCCTCAAAAGTATGGAATATACTATATATACACATCTCTCTTTATCCATGAAAACCTATGAAAACYTCTGTCTTTGAAATAAACAACACTACCTAACCAATCTTGTACCTTTACTCATATGGAAATTTGGAACCAACTTGGACTCGTACCAAGTTTTCTAGAAAAATCTCTGAACGCCAGCCAAAATAAGTCATGCTAAGCCTAGGAGGGAGCATCGATCCCTCTTCCAAAAGAAGCCATGAAAGAAGAGAAGCGTGAAAGGAAGATGCATAAACCCTAAGGACCTTGTCCTATGGCTCATAGTATTTTCTTCAAACATGTATAAATTAAAGTATATGTTTTTAATATTCATTTTAAGGTTAAAATTATCTCCAATTTCCTATGGGGATCCTCCAACCATGCTAAGGCATTTTGTAATGGAGATAATATTCTTTTATGTTAAAATACATAATACATATCATTTTTTTTTTTAAATATTATATATATAAATAAATTTATATTGCTATAGATTTAAATACAATTTGAGTGGACCTAATGGTTAGGAACAATATTGTTTCCTCCTTGTAGGTTACATGTTCAAGTCCAAAGGAGGTTAAAATTATCCCTATATATACTTTAACAAAAGTCAAATCAATGCTAAGAAGAGAAGGAGGTCCCTCATCCAACAAACAAAATGTTTATACACCAAGTTATGACTACAACCTAGTATGGAAGAGATGTTCATGTAACATAATGTATTAAAAAAATAATAAAAATAACCTTTAATCTTTTTTTAAGTTTTACATTCTAAAACAATTTACACATCTAAAAATTAAGTCCTTCTAAACTTTTACAAAGTTAAAATAAATATAATCTAGTTATTATATTTAATAATTTTATTTTTTTATATAATTAATATTTTTTATTAATTTAACATATTTTAATATAAAAATTTATAATTTTCAACAAATATTAGTGTTCACTTATACTAATTAGAAAATTCTTACCA
>SNQJ01S0037664.1:45700-61996 GCA_010110895.2 Picea sitchensis
TGTTGGTTATGGTTCATTAAAAAGGTGGAGGTATGTATATTTGTGTGGGTTAACTACTTATTGTCTAGAGGAGGTAGGTTGGTTTTATTAAAATTAGTGATTGAAAGTATAATGGTGTACTGGACATTAATTACCATAGTCCGTAAAAGGTATTCTCACCAAAAAAAAAAAAAAAAATTCCATTATCTTTGGTTAGGCTCTCGTCAAGCAGCGGGTATACCATTGGTTAAATGGAATAAGGTGGATTCCCCCAAAGAGATCGTGGGATGGGGACTTAAGAACATTTACAACTTCGCTCAAGCTCTCACAGCTATAAGCCTCTAAAGACTCTCTAATTGTAATTCTTTATGGAGCCGATTACTCAAATCAAAGTATATGGGAGGACTTTCAATAGATGAATGATTTAGACAACCGTCCAAAGGTTCACTCATTTGGAAGGATTTGGTTTCATCCTTTCCACTAGTGGGTCAATGGACGGTGTGGAAAATCGGTGATGACAAGTTGGTTCTGGTAAGTGATGACCCATGGATGGGGGTTGGCAATGATTTTTCGATTATCAAATCCTCTTCTACATGCTCTCCATACTAAAAACATCTTCTCCTTAGCCAACACTTGAGCTCAGATTCCCCAAGTTAAGGGTAGGTCACGCTTGAGATCAATCCCCTCCCTTGGACTGGCCGAAGAGGAGGCAGAAGAACGTGATCGTTTTGTAGGTCTTCTGAACTCAAATTATATCATGTTGGGATGATGAGCCTAACATGCTATGTTGGTCGAAGAACCCAAAATCCGGTGATTACACAACAAACTTGGTTTATAAAGCTTGTATGGATTTGTAGTTTACAGGTGAAAAGAAGTGGTGGGCGGGGCCACTTGGAAATTAAATGCTCCACAAAAGACTAATATCTCTCTTTGGTTGACTCTAAGCAATAAACTATTAACTTGGGACGTTGGTCTTGAGCAGGGATGTGTGGGCCCAAGCAAATGTGTTTTATGCAAGGACTGTGAGGAGACCAGAACTCACACTTTTGTTGATTGCTTGTATGTAGCCTAAGTTATAGGGGTCGTCCAGAAGGAGTTCAAGCGAGTGTCTTTATTGAACAAGTCGAGTCTTGAAGACTGTCTGAAGGATTGGTTGGCCGATAAACCAATCAAACAATATGAAGGAATGCCTAACTTTCTGGTGTCCAACATCTGGTAGGCAAGGAACTCATGCATTTTCAGAGATAAGGAAATACACTCAGAAGTTACTATTATCATTATTTTAAACTTGTCCAAATAATTTATGACTGATTTTAAGATAAAATATTTAAGGTAGCGTTCCATGCTTGAGTTGGACTTCGTGATTCCTTGGGGCTTCTTCGATGGGTCATGCCAAGGTCATCCACCAATATGTGGGGTCAGGGTTGTTCTTTATCTCGAGCATAATCATTTTCTTCATGTTCGATATGCCCTTGGGCGAGGAACTAACGACAAAGATGAATTCATTGCTTTGTGCACCTTATCGGAGGCGGGTTCAAATAAAGGGGTAAAAAAGTTATAGATGTTGAGGGACTCCATGTTGGTTATTGACTAGGCTAGGCAGAAGGCCTCGATATCTGATGTAAGGCTGGAACCTTTGCTTCATGATATCAAGAGTGCTCTTCAATCCTTTAAATGGATCTCATTTTTCCATATTTATAGAGAGCTCAATGTTAAAGTTGATGCTCTGTCCAAGGATACTCTTTCTCTTCATGTGGGAGCCCTGGGTTTTTATGAGTTCATAAACAATGTGGAGACAAAATCCATGGAATTCCAATTTTAATTCAAGCGTATGTTGGATTGATGAAGTGTCAAATGGTTATCCTGACGATACAATAGAAAGGATGTATATATTTTGAGGTGAAAAATTGAAATCTTTTTGAAGTAACATGTATGAAAGCTTGTTTTTTGGTATAAGGAAAATTTTTGAGAAGTTATAAAGGTGAAGCAGTGTTGTTATAAGCACAAGAAGTCCCATTTTTTATAGACTAGTAACATGTATATTCATCACTCTTGAATATAAAGTATTTTTCAGTGAAAAAAAAGTATCAATAATCTCATTCTCGTTTAGGAACTTGAGCATGGACCAATCATATTTTTATTGTTATTATTAGGTTAATATTGTTTATAAATTCAATAGATTAAAGATAAAATAAACATTTTGTTGTAATTGGTATTATGATATTATTGTGTGTGATATTGTTTATAATTTAATGTGTTATAAATAAATATTTATATCATAATTGTTATTATGGTAATATTGTTTATAAATTTGTAAAATGACTTATAAATAAACTTGATTTGTGAATTATTTTATTGTTATGTGGATGATATTGTTTATAAATTTTTCCAAGATAGTTTATTAAGGGGAAATGTAGCTTGGTCGTCTAGATTCAACCATCAATATACATGAGGGAATGTAACCTATGTTGTTAGTTTGTTGGTGTTCCGAGGATGCTTCATTGAAGGCCTCTACATAGCAAGGTTCGCTTTGGATTTTGTTTGGTAGGAGCTACAATTTGTTGGCAGTGTTAAGTCTGCTACTAAACAAAGTGGGCTTGGGATTTAGTTTGGTGAGAGATACAGTTTGGTTTAGCTAGCAGCAACTGTGAGTCGGTAATACAAATCAAGAAGGAAGAAGTTGCGGTGCAGACTTAGCAAGGACACCCACAACATTGCAAAGATTTGATGCAGCCTAGTGTTGGGTCATCTCGTGCCAAGCAGAATGAGCCTTTAGCCAAGATTCTTGTTGCAACCTATCATAATAGGTTTTCTAAGAAATCCAAGCATGAGGTGGAGGGCATAGAAAATAGAGTGAGGCCAAAAAGAGATTATACCTCTAGTGTCAAAGTGGATGAATACATCTCTCTTTGGCTTCCTAACACTAGGTTTTCAAGGAGTGAGGAAACAAGATACTCCAAGACAATGGACTTAAATAAGCATATTAAAGAGTTTGTGGTTGGTGTTATGGAACTAAAAGGCAAGAAAAAGCGTGAGATTCTCAACATGGTGGACAAGTTGGACAACAAATATGAGAGTCTCATTAAGGCTATTTGGGTGTAGGAGGCTAATAATCAAGAAAAAGTTGTTGAAGATGTAGAAGTAGGGGAGGTACATTGGCAACACGGAGGCTAGTGGAGGAGAAAAAGATGTGGATGTTATAGTATCAACTTCAAAGGACATGGCTTGGGCTCAAGGGCAAGAAACTACTCTTCTCACACTCGTTATGTGCACTCAAATTCCCATGAATGACTACCAAGTCTTACTATTCATTTTTTCCAGATCAATGTTATAGCTATGTTTTAGGCCCTCGTGGTCTTTGATTTAGAATTTCGGGGTTTCTACTAGGGTTGGTTTCCAGATCCATAAGGATGTTGTTAGGGTCTTTGTTTTGTTTTATAGTTTTAAGTTCAAAAACAATTCATGGGGGGGAGAGGCATGGCTCAAGAAATATTATCAATTTGTTTACCACTTTCTAGTTGCCCCCCTTAGCATAGCCACAATTTATGGTGTCTATAATCTTATATATATATATTATTAACACCTAAATTTACCTAACTTATCAAAAATATATATAATTTATTAATTTAAAAATAAATATATTTTGTCATTATTGTGATAATATTGTTTATAAATTGTATAGATTAAATTGGTTTTGAATTATTTTATTGTGATGTCGAATGGGTAGTAAATATACTCACTATGATCCCTGGTGTTAAGGGAGCAAACTATGGGTTCAATGCAATGAAGTACGCATGTTAATACAAAATCCAAGTGGTAGCGGGCCTACATAATGACTAGCGATGTCAATTCAAGTGTAGAGCAAGGATGGATTAGCATGGTTAAATCCTCCTATTTGGAACCCTAGCCTCCACTTAAAATGAGTATTCAGTTGTTCTCTGTCTCAATGATGAATTTGCATTTTGCCTCCTTTGAAATGGCAATTGATCGTTATCTAACCATAAAGGGCGATAACATAAGTGTTCTAAGACCACTGGCAATGTTAGTCATCATGAATCTCTACATCTATTTCTTATGCTTTCACTATGTAACTAGAGATTGGTTTGGATATGCATCCATCCCGTGTTAGAAAAATAGGTGTGCTCATTTCACCATAGACAATATAACAATATTTTCACCCAACCATAGGCACAAAGGCCACCCCCGAGCACCTTAACCTTGACAAAGAGAATAATTTTGGATGCAAAGCCTAGAACCAATAGCCAACCAAGGTGGCATACCTCTCTCTAGAGCTAGCGTACTGTAATATCCCCAAGGACGAGCCCTGTTGTAATCATGTTTATGAATGGTAAATCATGTTTTGTAGGCTGGTGAGCCGAGTATTGATAAGCTGGTAGGCTTATGTGTTTATTAGGCCAGAGAGTCTAAGTGTTAAAGGCCAGGAGCCTATTTTTGTAAATGTAATATGCAGAACATTAATAATATATAAACATCATTGCGTGTCGACCGACCACGAAGAAAGAGTAATGGGGGACAAAGCTTCCACATAATGGGTAAGGGAGAGGGGGCTGAAAGGTTGGAAGAGGGGCTAAGCTTGAGGGCTTAAGTCCTTGAATAATAATTTATTATTATTCCAAGGCTATGTGAAAAAAATGTTATTTTTATCCTAAGTCCTGGGAGGGGCAACGCATGCAGCTCCAACATGTGAAAAAAAAGGGAACGCGTACTTGATGGAGTGCATGCAGCTTCATGGGCAACATGTGTCGGCCTAGACACATGCAATTTAACCCAAGAATTGAGCCGAGATGGGGGTTCGTCCTCCATTCTGCCGTCCACTGTCTGAACCGTTGAGTGTGTTCGTTYTGCTAGTTTCCCGATCTGTTGTATGAACCGTTTGGAGTCTGTGAACGACCTCTACTTAATTTTCCTATCACGCAATCCTGAAAACCAGAACCGGAAGTCAACATGTGTATTTCTRTGAAGTCTGTGGCCTCTGTATTCGTCCTTTGCAATACTCACGCACACACTTGAGACCCAAAATCYGTCACCTGAGTCATTYTGTGATTCTTCCATACTCCGTCCGAGTTCGTTGGAAGCCTCCCCGAGAACCGTTTCGTCTCTGCAYTGGACCTCTGCATAGCCACGCACCTCTGAAGTCGACCCACGTCTTTTGTGAAACCTAAGCAATTGTTTATGTCGTGTGTGTTATAACTGTGGGTTGTTGTGGCCACACAATCCTTTAGCTGAGTGTGATTGAATACCATCATTCGTTCCTTGCTGAGCCTTGTTGTCCTCCTTGTTCTGGAATGGAGATAAAGAAGCAGGCTGTCAGGCCTGTGTGCAACACTCTCTCCAGGTGAGAGAGGTGGTTGTGGTTGTAGAAGAAGGTTGTCAGGCCTGTGAGTGACTCTCTCCAGGTGAGAGAGTGCGTGGAGGAAGTGAGAACTCCTGGAAGGGGTCCTGTAGCTGCCACATAGCTCAGAGAATTCTGGTCCAGCTTGTTGTTGAAGCCCAAGGCAAGGGATATTTAGTAGGCGAAGGACTGTCTTGGTGACAGTGAAGGTGTATACTCCTGGGGTGGGGCAGGCATGTGGGGAATGAGAGTCTGTGAGTAGTGGGCATAAGTGGCTTATGGGAGAGAATCCTTCCTCATAAACTGTGTGTCTTCCGTTGAACTTGCCCAGCCTAGGATTCCCTTTCCCAGTGGAGCTTAGTCCTAGCTCGGGGTGACCTATTGCTGAGAGTGATGAGCAACGCGGTCTAAGGCTGGGAGGTTCATGGAAGGTTTGCACGTAGTTGGTGGTGTATTACAGTTTCAAAGATAAGTATCATTATGTTTTTTAATTCTGTACTTAATTAAAATGCATGTTTTGTGATACTTGTAATATTATCATGTATTTTGTTGCAAGTTTGAATTGTTGTTAATTATGTTTAAGTCTGTATGACAGCATTAAACCCATGTTAAATGTGTTAATTTGATTTAATGCATAATCTTTATAGGCATATTATGTATGTATGAGAATGTTTCCGCGAAGTAGCATTTCCCGACAAGTGTGGTCGATGGTCGGGGATGTTACAATATGGTATTAGAGCCATGTTTTCAATGCTGAGCCTGGATGGGTCGGATAAGTGGTCTTTGCACGCAAGGTTTCGAGTGGAAATGGTGTTCGGATGGAATCAATTTCGAACCTTAGAATGTCTCTAAGTGCCAAGGGGTTACTTGGTCGTGTTACGAAGCTCGGGAGGAGTAGCTATAGAATAAAACTGCATCAAGCGTAGTATTTGACCACAGAGAGAGAGAGCACTCAACACTTGGGGTGTTGGAGCTACAGGATTTGTTAGGAGAAGGATAATCCTTCACGACCATCAGATCTGGTAGTGTTGCGAGGCAATTAGCCATGAATTCCTTTGGAAATCCATACAGTAACAGAGTGTGTTCTACGCCGTAGGATCTGTTCAAAAGGAAGGGAAATTCAGTATGACTGTCAGATTTGGAGAAGGTACAGGAGGGTTATCCTGGAAGCCCTTCGGAGTTCGGCAATTGGGAGAAGTGGGGTGTGCGGAGGCATAAATGCCTGAAACCCAAAACCTTGAAGTCCCGAGGGAGATCTACACCGTAGATCTGGAGAAAAGAGCTTGACCATTGGATCAAGTAGAAGAGTAGATTGTAATTTCGGTGGTTCGGCTATCGGGAGAAGTGGGATGTGTCGTTGCGCAAACTCCCAAAGTTTGAAGTTCGGAAGCGAATGAGTAGACGTGGTGGGGCTGGATGACGTCGCTAGTATTCTGCCATGTGGCATCTTGTGTGAGCAGGGTTAGTGGAGCCCGAGTTTACGTAACGTAGTTAAAGGTCGGAGGACCCATAGTGGCGTTGATCACGATACATAAAGATCAACGACCAGGAGACATTGCGGGGACCCAAGCTACACAGAAGATAATTATCCAAGGCGGTCCTGCAATCCTAACCGTGGTTTCACTGAGTGGCTACATGTTAGCGTCAGGAGAATTGTGGAATGAAGGGCGAGTTACTTCCAAACCACCGTTGCATGCACCCGCAACTGGGAAAGAATAAGTGATGTGACGTAATGACGTCACTTAAGGTGACGTGGAAGTGTTCAGGGTGTGCGGATGTGAAATTTTTCGAAGTCCCGAAGTATTGGAACTGAGACGCCTGAGGTTCCACAGCAAGTGTTCGTCGTTGGATGCTGGGTAGACGTGGACCGTTGATCCACCCTACTGTGCGAGTCCTATAACTTGTAACTCTGAGTGATCATTTTTTTGTGCTTTGAAAATCTTCTGAAGCCGAAGGCCCGAGAACGCGCTTGGTCACGACCCATGGTCACGTGGGTTGGGGATTAAGAGAGAAGGGGATAGAGCCCGAGGGATTGTTACAGAGCCGAGCAGAGCTTAGAAAATTCATGAAATCTGAATGTTTTCTTTATTCAAATTTGTTTATGAATGTTGTGGGATTTGTTAAGGAATAATGGCCTGACAAATTCCGATTGTCTACACATTGTGTTTGCAAAAGTTTAGCGAGTGCCAGAACTAAGTAGAATTGCCATTGAGTGCAAAAGAAATGGAAGAGACACAGAATGCTTCAAGTTCAGAGAACTAAGCTAAAGGGATGGATGTTCATTTGGGAGTTGAAGGGTCGAACTCCAATGGGCATGGAGAAGAGATAGATAAGGAAGGTCATATGATGAAGATCATTGAAAAATTGCAGAAAGATGCCCAAACTCACTGAAGAGATAGCAGAAACCTCAGGAAAGCACAGGATAAACAAGGTGAATTCAACTTAAAGTTGATGAAGAGTCTGGAGAGAATAGAAAAGAAGTTGGACCAGGAGAGAGACTCGAGCAAAACAGGGAGTAACCCGACTTCTGAGGGAAGAAGATCAAGGAGTGTGGGTAAACACCATCATCACTCCCAAGGTCGCTCCAAGAGGAGGGCACACAGTAGTTCAAGCCCATCTCCTACTAGAAAGCACATGAGATCTGGAGTGGATGAACTAAAAGGCGAAATGAACAAGATTAAGCCTCCAACGTTTGATGGAGAACACAAGAAGGAGGAAAATGTCGAAACATGGTGTCTTGGCATGAAGAAATATTTCCAATTGCAAAATTATTCCTCTCATGCAGAAGGAAGAATTACAATGTATCAACTGAAGGGGAAGGCATCCATGTGGTGGGATCATCTTGTGCAGGTACATCACATTAGAGAGAAAGATATCACATGGAAATAATTCAAGAGGTATTTCGAGAAGAAATACTTGACTAAAAGATACTATGACAGAAAGATGAAAGAGTTCTTTGAACTCAAACTGGGCAGGATGACCATTGATGAATACGAACAAAGGTTTTTGGAATTACTGGAGTATGTTCCGTTCATCAAGGATGAGACTGTCAAGATTCAAAGGTATCTGAGTGGACTGCCACCTTCCATTGGGGACAAGATCCAGTATGATGACCCAAAAACTATGGAAGAAACGATAAGAAGAGCGAAATGCTTATATGAGCAACAAAGATAGAAGCCTACTTTTTGGAAGGCTTGGGAAGACAAGAATAAATTCAATATGGATCAGAGGAAGAAGGGAACTAAGCCACCATTTTTTAGAAACAGTCCTCAAGGACAACCATCTTTTAGAGAGCCCAGGAAGGTTGAAGTGGGTGGGCAAATGCCAAGACCACCATCTATGGAATGTTGGGGTTGTAAAGAAAACCATAGGTACAGATATTTCCCCCACATAAATGATAAAGTGAGAGTTGTCCACAATGCACAACAAGATGAAACAGTGGAGGACATGAGCAGTAGAATGCCAAGGATCTATGCAACCATGGACAACAAGCAAGTTGAATATCAGTCGCACATGATTGAAGTGGAAGGTATGATTAACAACCAACCATTTACTATTTTAATTGATTCATGGGCTAGCCATAGTTATATAGATCCTAGAGTGGTGGAAATTTTGCATTTGTCGAGAAGAAAACATGAAAAGTCTTGGTTAGTGCAGTTGGCTACACGAACCAAGAGGAAATTCGCTGAGTTAGTTAAGTCATGTCTTGTGGACATGAATGGACTGAGCACAAAGGCTGAATTGATTGTTCTGCCTTTAGGTTCTTATGACTATCTAATTGGGATGGCCTGGTTGGACCAGCACCATGCCATCTTGGACTATCATAATAAGTCATTCACTTGCTTGGATGGGGAAGGGAATCAGAGAACAGTCCAAGGAATTCCAAAAGTTGTTGCTATCAGAGAAATCTCAGCAATGCAGCTAAAGAAGTGCTACAAAAAAGGATGTCAATTATTTGCAACCCATGTGGAGGAAACACCTAAGGATAAGGTGTCAAGTATTGGAGATCATGTTGTACTAAAGGAGTTTGAGGATATATTCCAGGAGGTACCAGGACTACCCCCAAAAAGAGATATTGACTTCTCTCTAAACTTAATGCCTGGAGCAGCTCCAATGTCAAAAGCTCCTTACAAAATGAGTACACCAGAGCTGAAAGAGTTGCAATCGCAGCTTGAAGAGCTTATTAAGAAGGGGTATATATGCCCAAGTGTGTCACTTTGGGGTGCCTCAGTCCTGTTCGTGAATAAGAAGGATGGGTTGTTGAGATTGTGCATTGATTTCAGATAGTTGAACAAAGTAACTATAAAGAAAAAATATCCTCTATCGAGGATTGATGACCTCTTCGATCAATTGAAGGATGTGAAGATATTTTTGAAGATAAACCTCAAGCCGGGATATCACCAGGTAAGGATAAAGGATGAAAACATCAGCAAAACCGCCTTTAGAACAAGGTATGGTCATTACGAGTTCACAGTGGTGCCGTTTGGACCGTCGATCACACCTGTTGCTTTTATGTGCCTGATGAATGGTGTATTCAGGGACTATCTAGACAAGTTTGTCATAGTCTTCCTGAATGACATTCTGGTGTATTCCAAGTCAGAGGAAGAGCATGAGCAAAATCTGAGGATGGTGTTGCAGGTGCTAAGAGAGCACCAACTGTATGCCAAGTTGAGAAAATGCTCGTTTTATCAGGAGCAGATCCATTACTTGGGGCATATTATTTCGAAGGAAGGGATAGTTGTAGATCCTGAGAAGATTGAGGCCATCATAGAATGGTCAGTGCCTAAAAACGTGTCGGAAGTCATATCCTTTATGGTTATAGTTGGTTATTACAGAAGGTTTATTGCAGGGTTCTCGAGGATAGCTCACCCTATCACTTCCTTGCAAAGGAAGGAGAAGAAGTTTCAATGGACAAAGGATTGTGAGAGAAGCTTCCAACAATTGAAGCAATTGTTAACCAGTGCTCCAATCCCGAGGATCGCAGATCCAAATGAAGATTTCGTGGTGTGCACAAATGCATGCAAAGAAGGACTGGGAGGAGTCCTCAGTTAGAATGGATTCATAATCTGTTATGAATCCAGAAAGTTGAAAGAGCACGAAAGGAACTATGCAACTCATGATTTGGAGTTGGCAGCCATAGTACACGCTCTAAAAAAATGGAGACATTACCTCATGGGAAGGAGGTTCGAACTAAGAGCAAACCATAACGGCCTTAAGTACTTGTTTGATCAGCCAACCTTGAATGCTAGACATAGTAGCTGGCTGGAGTTTCTCTGTGAGTACGATTTTGATATCAAGCATATCAAAGGGAAGGAAAATAAAGTGGTTGATGCACTCAACAGGAGAGTGCATGAATTACATGGTACAACCATTAGCATGTACCAAATTGATATTAAAAGTAGAATTTTGGAGGCTGCAAATACATATTTGCAGTATAGGGGTTTGGTAGCAAAGCTACATCAAGGTAAGATGCCACAGAAAGTGGACATTTATAAATTGGAAACTGATGGAATACTTATGTACAAGAACAAAATTTATGTACCTAATGTCCAGGATTTGAAACTTGCGATTTTGCATGAAATGCATAATGTGCCTTATGTTGGGCACTCTGGATATCAAAAAATTGTGGCAGCAGTTAAGAGCCATTACTCTTGGCCAGGCATGAAGAAAGAGATTGTTGAATACATCACCAGATGTATGGAGTGCCAGAAGGTTAAAGTTGAGCACAGACACCCAACAAGATTGTTGCAACCTTTACCCATTCCTGAGTGGAAGTGGGAAGTGGTGACAATGGATTTCATCACAGGATTGCCCAGAACCGACAAGCAACATGATTCAATCATGGTGGTGGTGGACAAGCTTATGAAAGCTGCCCATTTTATTCCACTTAAGACTACTCACAAGGCAGCTGATGTTGTTGATATTTTTATGAGGGAAATAACACGATTGCACGGTATTCCCAAGACAATTGTGTTTGACAGAGACTCGAAATTTACCTCAAATTTATGGAAAGGGTTATTCAAGGGGTTCAGAACGAATCTAAACTTTAGTACCGCCTATCATCCTGAGTCTGATGGGCATACATAGAAGGTGAATCGAGTAATAGAAGACATACTAAGGATGTATGTGATGGACAAACCATCTAAATGGGAAGACTACCTACACTTGGTAGAATTCACCTACAACAATGGGTATCAAGCATCATTGAAGATGAGCCCATTTGAAGCACTTTATGGCATAAAATGCAATACTCCAGTGAGCTGGGATAATCCGGTTGATAGGGCAGTAGTTGGGCCAAAGTTGCTCAAGGAAATGGAAGAACAGATGCTAAAGATTAAGCAGAATTTGAAAGCTGACCAAGACAGGCAGAAAAGTTATGCTGATAAAAACAGAACCCACAGAGAGTTTAAAGTGGGTGACCATGTTTTCCTGAAATTAAAAGCCAATAGAATTTCCCTGAAGCTGGGAAACTGCACCAAGTTGGCAGCCAGATTTTGTGGGCCATTTGAAATCCTAGAAAGGATTGGGCCAGTTGCATATATGCTTGCATTACCTGCATCCATGACTGTACATAATGTATTTCATGTTTCATTGCTTAAGAAATATATACCTGATGATAATCATGTAATTGATTGGAATGTGATTCAGGTGGAGCAAGAAGGTGTCCTACAAGTGCATCCTGTGTGCATATTGGACCAGAAAATCAAACAGCTTCAGAATCGAGCCATAGGGCTTGTAAAGGTCCAGTGGACCTGCTACGCTCCCGAGGACGCGACATGGGAGCATGAGGATGCTATGCAGGCAGAATACCCGCATCTTTTTGAATATTTTGAAAATCTTGCTGATGTTGTGTGAAAGTTGCACTGAGGACAGTGCAAAAATAAGGGGAGGGGATTGTAATATCCCCAAGGACGAGCCTTGTTGTAATCAATTTTATGAATGGTAAATCATGTTTTGTAGGCTGGTGAGCCGAGTATTGATAAGTTGGTAGGCTTATGTGTTTATTAGGCCGGAGAGCCTAAGTGTTAAAGGCTAGGAGCCTGCTTTTGTAAATGTAATATGCAGAACATTAATAATATATAAACATCGTTGCGTGCCGAACGACCACGAAGAAAGAGTAATGGGGGACAAAGCATCCACAAAATGGGTAAAGGAGAGGGGGCTGAAATTTTGGAAGAGGGGCTAAGCTTGAGGGTTTAAGTCCTTGAATAATAATTTATTATTATTCCAAATCTATGTGAAAAACATGTTATTTTTATCTTAAGTCCTCAGAGGGGCAATGCATGCAGCTCCAACGTGTGAAAAACGGGAACACATACTTGATGGAGTGCATGCAGCTTCATGGGTGACATGTGTCGACCCAAGCACATGCAATTTAACCCAATAATTGAGCCAGGATGGGGGTTCATCCTCCATTCTGTCATCGGCTGTTTGAACCATTGAGTGTGTTCATTCTGCCAGTTTCCCAATCTGTTGTCTGAATCGTTTGGAGTCTGTGAACGACCTATGCATAATTTTCCTGTCACACAATCCTGAAAACTAGAACTAGAAGTCGACTGGTGTATTCCTCTGAATTTCGTGGCCTCTCTATTCGTGCTTTGTAATACTCATGCATGCACTTGAGACCCGAAATCCATCACCTGAGTCGTTATGTGATTCTTCCATACTCCGTTCGAGTTCGCTGGAAGCCTCCCCGAGAACCGTTTCGTCTCTGCACTGGACCTCTCCATAGCCACACACCTCTGAAGCTGAACTGCGTCTTCTGTGAAACCTGAGCAATTGTCTATGTCATGTGTGTTATAACTGTGGGTTGTTGTGGCCACGCAGTTCCTTGGCTGAGTGTGATTGACTACCGTCATCTATTCCTTGTTGAGCCTTGTTGTCCTGCTTGTGCTAGAACGACGTTGAAGAAGTAGGCTATCAGGCCTATGTGCAACACTCTCTCCAGGTGAGAGAGGTGGTTGTGGTTGTAGAAGGAGGTTGTCAGGCCTGTGAGCGACTCTCTCCAGGTGAGAGAGTGCGTAGAGGAAGTGAGAACTCCTGGAAGGGGTCCTGTAGCTGCCACAGAGCTCGAAGAATTCTGGTCCGGCCTATTGCTGAAGCCCAAGGCAAGGGATGTTTAGTAGCCGAAGGACTGTCTTGGTGACAGTGAAGGTGTATACTCCTGAGGTGGGACGAGCATGTGGGGAATGAGAGTCTATGAGCAGTGGGCATAAGTGGCTCCCGGGAGAGAATCCTTCCTCACAAACTGTGTGTCTTTCATTGACCTTACCTACCCTAGAATTTCCTTGCCCGGTGGAGCTTAGTCCCAGCTCTGGGGTGACCTACTACTGAGAGTGATGAGCAGCGCGGTCTAAGGCTGGGAGGTTCGTGGAAGGTCTGCACGTAGTTGGTGGTGTATTACAGTTTCAAAGATAAGTATCATTATGTGTTTTAATTATGTACTTAATTAAAATGCATGTTCTGTGATACTTGTAATATTATCATGTATTCCGTTGCAAGTTTGAATTGTTGTTGATGTTGTTTAAGTCTGTATGACTGCAGTAAATCCATGTCAAATGTCTTAATTTGATTTAATGCTTATTCTTTATAAATAATGCATGTTATATATTTAAGTATGAGAATGTTTTCGCGTAGTAGCGTTGCCCGACAAGTGGGTTGATGGCTGGGGACGTTACACGTACTAGGAAGAAAGTCCAAACCATAACCAGGTAGAGAGTCCAACCATAACCAAAGAGACAACCCAATATTGAACCCGGCTTGACAGATGAAACCCATATTGCTTTAAATCTCTTTGATACCATACTTAAAATGGCTAACACCCGGGTAGAACTTGAACGTTCATGGGCTGCAATTAAAAGGGATATAAACATCCAGGAACAGTTGGAAGCCAGACAACGACAACCTAGAAATCAACCCTAGCTTCCTTTCCCGAAGGTATACCCTCCTCCCTTTTTACATCTTACTAACATTCAGATGCCTAGGCACTGTACTTTTGAAAGCCTTAAGTACAGACTCTGGAACAGCATCTTTTTGGTTCCGTTGTCGGGGACGAAGTTACGAAACCTTTTCCCTGGGAAGAACGACATATTTTCAAGTTTCAGCCTTTGATAGTGAACAAAGAGTGAGTACTTTCTAAAGGATTTTCTTATCTTTCACTTGGCGACTCTACGTATAAGTAAGCTTGCATCTGGTCAAAGGAATACGAGACGAAACCCAGAGAACAAGCAGACCACACCTGTTTTAGATCCCGAAAAAATACTAAAATCTAGAGGTTCTCTTAAGACGACTACTGTAGTCTATCAGCTTAAACACTCGCAGCCCAAGACCAAAAGTTCTTGTGAACCTTCAAATTCGCATAGTACACCTCCAAAAACCACTAATTCATTTTTATTCAGCTCTGTGGTTAAAAGTGAAATCCTTCCAAAAACCTCTATCGGACACAAAGGTAAAAACCCGACAATAAATTTATCAACAGTTGATATCCCTCCGACTCTCCTTTCAGATCTCTCGACCTCACTAAGTCTCGAAGAGTATACTATATACTCAAATCTCACACCCGCGGGATCCCCTGATTACGTCTTTCACAAATCCGAAGAGCCAAGTCCTCGCGTCTCCGTTCACTCATCTTCGCTTCTCTCATCTCCCGAAGAAGCTAATAATCTGTTTTTAGTCTTCCAGAAACCGCTATATAACACACCCTATCCCCGTCAGGTAATACCAATGGCGCCCGCCGGAGGAGGAGCGGGGGACCAAGAGCCTCCCCCGCCCCCCAGAGTTTTCACTAAAGTGGCTGCGAGATATGCACCTTTGGTCCTACCCACGCCTCTTCATGACCTTCCTGAAAATTATATAAAAAATTTATCAAAATTTACAGGGGAAGGGGACTTAACTACGGCCGAACATATAAATTTCTTCGATCAGTTCGCTGATATTCTAGGTCTGGAACACAAAGACGTTTATTCGAGATTATTTGTTCAAACTTTTGAAGGATAGGTATGAACCTGGTTTCGAAGCCTACCCGCAGGGTCTATCCTATCTTACGATGCCTTTCTTAGACAATGGGGTGAGAGAAAAGACAACTTATATTATCTAACCGAGTTTAGATCCTTAAAGAAAAGGAATTCAGAAACAGTTATGGAATTTATCCAAAGATTTAATAAACTGTATAATAAGATCCCAACCGAAGTCAAACCCTCCCAACCTGCAGCCAAAGTAACCTTCGCAGGTGTTACACATTATTTTCGTCATCCCTATGACCGTTAATGATGTAAATCTATCTATTGCCTTCAGAGGGGTCAGTGGCCTGAGTTCCTAAAGAGAGAAGGGAGAAGAACTTTTCCTGAGAAAAGAAGTTGTATTTTCCCTTGTAAAAACACTGTAAAAAAGGAAGTTCACAGGTTGCTATATAGGCAGGGTGCGAGAATGCCTGATTCTCGCAGGTTGTACCATAGTTGGGTTGCGAGAGGTTCTCAGGTTGCACTATAGGCGGGGTGCGAGAATGCTTACACAAGGGAAAAATGAGTGTTTTCTCGAATCTTCTAGAAGGATAAACTTCCATGGTGAGGTGGCATCCAAATGGTTTGGATCTTACTCGCTTTCATGATTTAGTGGGATCATCCAAAGCTCCTTCTCCATGAGAGCTCCTCTCCTTTTATAAGTTGAGGAGGATAAGGTGAGGAGGATCCTCTCCTATATATTGATGGGATTCTCATGGAAAAGGTTAAGCAAGATTAATTGGAGAATTGGTGAAGGAATTGTGTGAAGAACCTAGCTTGAATAGGAGCTTGGAGACTCTAGCAAGTCTATCAAGAGGAGTTGGATCTTCTTCATGCAAGGATCGAGCAAGTGTGTGTGTTGGAACCAAGAGTCACCGAAAGGAAGCTTGCGACATCAAGGCGATTAGGTTGTATCTTCTACTTTCGATTAATATGATACAGCAGCATGTCCCTTTCCCATAAAGT